>VXBJ01006516.1:679764-739616 GCA_013400055.1 Nycticryphes semicollaris | reverse complement strand
TAAGTAAGTCGAGGAGCCTTGGACTCTTGAGTTATACCAAAGGATGTAGCAATTAAAAATAGAATGTTCAGATAACGGACCAAACCGCACAAAGTAAAAAGATTCTCATGCCAGGCAGTTACCAATCACATGACAAAAGCCTGTTGCTGAGCACTGCAAGATACAGAGAGCACTCTGCACCTTCCAAGAGCCAACTGAAGCAGTTACGTGAAATGCATATAACCAATCGTAATCATTGATTAAGCACATGCACAGCTCATGCACAAAGCCTGTAACCAATCAAATAATACATGGATGTGTGTATGGCAGTTTTTATCATATAAATATAACCCACATCAGGCAATAAATCGACATTCTGCTTGCATCAAGCTGTGTCCCGTCTCTCAATCGCAGGACATTCTGGTTTTAATTGCTACATCCTTTGGTATAACTCAAGAGTCCAAGGCTCCTCGACTTACTTATCGTTCTCCCATGGCTTACTGCCCACAGGTTCCAACACGTTCCTTTTTATCAGCTGAGCAGTACTGGGGGTTTTGCTGAGACCAGATGAATCCTGTCCCACACTTGAACCATTAACTAAAGCTAAAAAAGCAGAGGGTGTTGTTCTGAGTTGTAATTTCCCTTTGCGCTTTACCTCTCAAAAGAGGCCCTGAGAGTTTAAGTCTTCTGTCACAGCCAGAGGTAAACTAGCCTTAACACCAATTATTATCAGTGATGAGAGCACAGCATCACATGCTGACCAGGAAACTGTAGCGTTACAATGTAGAAGAGGTCAAAGCAAACTAAGTTTCAAAGACACAAGACATAACACATACTCTGTCTGCCTGAACAGCATAAGATAATCAGTACTTCCTGGTAACATTCTTCAAGAATGCAGCACACCACTGCCCATTCTATCCTCATGGGATACTCCCCACCCTGCTGACCTGACCAGTCCCAAAGCCCTGCAAGGAAAGATTCATATTTCTGCTTCCCTTTCTTTCTCACCCTTTCTCTCCCTACAATTTTCTAAGAATACAGACTTCAGTATGCATTTAAATTTAAATAACCAAGTTATTCATTGAAGACAGCGGAAATAGTTTTCTTAACAGCCCTTCACATATTTTACTGACAAGATCCCTCTAAAGTAGGGATTTACAAATCAAAATTCAGTAGTTTTAATAGCTATAGTCTCACAGATCAGCATAGAAACATGCTGATTTACAAACAAATTGCTTTATTTTCTCTCCAGTTCATGTTTATATCCACTTGTCTTGACGATAATAATGGTCATGCAGAAAAGCAGTATCAAGGAAATAACACTTTATAAATTTTAAGTAGAATTTTATAACTAGAGATGAAGGACATTCTATAGTTTATCAGTACAGCATGAACCCCACTTTGCTCTGTGCTTTCTTTCTGTACTTCTGTGGACCATATTCAGAGGTAAGGTCACATAAGATCACCTTCCTCTAAGAATTCACTTATTAACAGAAACTGTACCCATTAAGCAGTACTTAAATCTTTAGCAAATAGCCAAAACAGAATTCACACTCATCCAAGTACTTCTACAGCAGCCTAACAGCTTCCACACAAGACAATTTTACAAAATTGTGTTAATTATACAAGAATAAAATATATACTCTTTACAGAAACATGAAAATAGTTAAAACCAGCACTTTCAAGCCCAGATCAGTCAGGCATCTAAAAAAAGCTACCAATTTGTCCAGAAGAAAGTCAGCAATTTTGAATTTTCCCTGAAGAATTACAATTCCTTTAAAATTCCTTTAAAGGAATAACAATTCCTTTGAAGTTAGGCCTGATGTAAGATCTAATGGGATTAGTTAATGTTAAAGTATTAGCTCACAGACAAGGCCAGGCTATTGTGGCTTTCAGATCTCCAAAACAGGGCTGGATTCTACCCAGCCCACTCGGAGATCCTGCATGAGCCTGCACATGTCTGCAGCCATCCAAGCAGGTGAACCCCTAAATGTAATCATTTCTTCAAGGAACATGTATTCTTCAAAAACAAAAATACAATTTGATCATTAAAGAAATGACAGTGCTAGGTCATTAGCACACCTACTAATAAATAAAAAACTCTTTTAAAAAAAGCAGCCTTTATTCTCTATTTTTTTAACTTACTTTTCCTGTCTGTACAAAGCAAGAGGTCTACAGAAAGGGAAAAGTTCAACAGCTGCCTGTGAACAAAACACTGAAAACAATGACACAAACACTGAAGAGAAGGAATGGTACATTTTCCTACACCTATTTTAGTTCCATGGACTTGAAATTAATTTATCATTATTAGGTGTTCCCTTATGTCACAACAGCACATGAAATGCAACACACATTGCACTTCAGTGTGTAATTACACTCATTAATACTTTTCTTTTCAACATCCACCTACATGGACAGAAAGAGTTTGGTCCTTACAGCTTATTTTTAAAGTAAGCTGTCACCACTGTAGTACCTTTTTTTTTTTAAAGTAATAAAATCAGTTTTACTAACTCAGACAAGTCAGTATTTCACCTTTACTGACAGAAACAATTAAAAAATTCACAAGTCAGAAAGGAAAGAGTCTATTCGTACAGCAAAGTATACACAGTAACAACTGCACAATTTATATAAAACATGTTTTCTGATGGCTTCTTCCCATCTGAAGCATGTGACAGAACAGCAGAACTGCATGTAAGGTGTGCACCACTGCAGCAGTGACACACCTAGGTCTCAGTTTTACTGATATCAAATGACACGGCTTCACAACACCAGCATTAACCACTGACATAACTGAAATAAAATCTCTCATCCAGCCATGCAATGTGATAAAAGGTCTGGTTTTAAGTCCTATGTTCACAATGCCCTTTTCTCTTGATAATTACCTACTAATAAGAGAATTGCTGCTTTACGATCAACTGTTGTTCTGGCTTTTTATTTCTCTCTTTGAAAGTTTTATTACAGAAAGTGAAAAGCCGTAATATATCAGATTTAAATTTTTAGTAATAAGTAGAACAAGTTACTTATACTATATATGAAAACAATACAGTCGAAAAGATGAACAGATTTGTTTCAGAGTACCCATAATTGCCATACTCTAGTTCGGGGTGGTTAGGGGGTAGGGAGGTCATGCAAAAACGAAAATGAAATTACTCACGCTTGTATCCAGGCTGCAGATACTGATTGTATCTTCATCTTGAGTACTCTGTTTTCGTTTCTTCTAGAAAACAAAATGAAAAGAAAAGCTCAGTTTTGATTAATAATACCAACTACCACTGGCCTGATACTGAAACTGGTATACGTGAAATCACACACGTATATGTGTATACATAAGTAAATATTTTCTCTCATCATCATAATAATCAACATGCATGTGACTATAAGCTCTATTCTCACAAGTTCAAAAGCTACTTAATAGCTTGAGTAAATTAATGTTTCTTTTTCTGCTCAGAGGGTTAAGTTCACTTCAATTAAGAAAATTATTTCTAACTAAAAAGCATGAGCAGTTGTTGCATATTATAAATGGTACACGGGGACTTGATACTAACTTTTGTAACTAATGAAACTGTCAAAAGGAGAAACTTGTATTTTGCATCAAAAGCCTATAAAACATAAATTCAGCAATCTAATACCATTTCCAGACAGTCAATATTGCATAGTGAGGATATTCTGATCTATATTCAGGTTTTGTTTTGGAAAATGGTGAGCCCTCCCTGCTGTCATTTCACAGGTTCACCACAAGATTAATCTTCACGCCCTTCAAAGGAGAAGTGTGAAACTGCATTTATCAGAGCTCTGCATTTTCTACCAGGCCAGAAAGGTTTAGGAAACAAGAGAAGTCACAGAATAAATGATTCTTTTTCATCCAGCTGTGTTGTCTTCCACTGTCAATTAGAGATAAACATTCATAGATAATAACAGCTAAGATTTAGTTTCCAGTCTAATGAAGTCGAAAACGAGCATTTTAAAGAACCACAAAAAACCCCACAGAGATGTCATACAGAGCTCCTACCTCATGAGATGACCAAAGTTCAGCTAAAAGGCAGGAGCTGCACATTGTTCGGGTATTTTTTTAATTGATAATAATGAAAATGAATATATATAAAAACTGTATTCTGCCTCCCCAGTGCACACCATTAGCTTTTCTGAAGCTTGGAAGTTTTATTCCATCAAGCCAGTAAAACAACCATTGCATCTACTAGGTAAAGCATATGGTTTCTGAGAACTTTCTTTGATGAATAAAGACTAATTATCATCAAGTCCTGCATTTTTTTATTTCACGCTATTTTAAAATCAAACTGTAAGTGTTGAAACTTTTAATATTTACCCACTAGCTTTCTATAGATCTTTGACTTTGGTAATCATCTTTAAATACAATGTTGGTTGGGTTTTTAGGAGGTGACATGTCTCACTGTTTTCTGGCAATAATAATTATAAAGTCAAGGCCAGCTGTGTTTTAACACCGTTGTTATTCAGAAACACAAACTGGATCATGAGTTCTCTCATCCCATTACACAATGAGAAGCGGTTTATGAAAAGATATTCACCCTCAGACTGCACAATCAAACCCCTCGTATAGAAGAGATTTTTAGCAACAAGTTAAAAGAGAGAGCACAGAAATATCTGAAATAATACTGAGTATATTTGTTTATCCTGTAGCAGTGTTTTATAAGGTTGGGGCTTGGGGCTTTTTCCCACAGGTTAAACCAATCTGATTTATTATTCTAGTTACTCAATGTGAATTCATGATGAAAAACACAAAACAGGAACGAGACCTGCAAAGTCTACTTTGTCCAGAGGGTAACATTTCCTAATACCCTAGTGAACATGGTGCAGACTATTCTTCAAGCCTAATTAGACTTATGTAGACCTATGTAGATAAAAATTTCTTGTATCCTTTAGTTTTCCTCAAAAAATTACATAGTGATTCTACTTAAGTCACCATTCAGTCTGTGCTTTGCAAATAAGAAATTATAAAACGAAAAGGTACCATCCCTCCCACACAGTGAACACAGGTTAAATCAAAACAAAGGGAGTTTATATTTGAAATACAAATTCCTACAAGAGAAAGCTACATTTTAATGGTGTATGAACCTGGTATACCAGAATCTATACTAATGGTGATTCTGGTGTATGGATGGGTGGGATAGAACTGCATGCACAGCTTGTGTTGGTTTAAATCTGACACCTTCAGTTATGGAAGTACAAAAATAGCGTAACCCTAAGCCTCAGTCTGCCAAATATTAGAATAAAAGTTAATTCCAAACCAATCAGTATAGTAATGCAATAAAAAATATCACCATATTACACACATACAAAAATTAAATTCAGTGCTTGATTAGATTATGTGTTCCAAATAATCTATAGACAGGACAAATAAAAAAACCCAAATCTCTAAATATGATGCATTTTGGAATGATAAGGTATGTTTTCTATAATGGAATAGATGCAATTTCTTTGTCAGTGGAGTGTGACAAATGACCACACACAGACCAAATGGGTAGCTCCTTTGTTCAATAACTGATTGAAAGACTCTTCCTGGTAGTCACATGGCTACAGATTAACACAGAAAGTGACATTTCCAATACAGGCGAGCTCTAATGAAAGTGGATTGAGACTATGAATTGCATAATATGAACTTGAGGGAGCCAGGACATCCTGTTACTGTAGAAGGAAGATTACACACTAATTACCACGTGGGCTCTTGACCACTACGTTCAGGTGGTCCTGACCACCTAAATACAGATGCAAAACGCAGAGCTATCATGGACAAAGCAGAGTTCATGGCAAGGCCACTCAGGTAAAGAAAGCACAGCACAAAATGTCATTACAAGTGAATATGAACATGCTCATATCTTATTTAGAGACAACCTCTTTCATTACATAACTAAATCGCAACACACTCATAAGAAATAAATCAGCATCAACTGCAATGTAGGCACCAAAAGGGATGAAAAATTATAAGAAAAACAACTACCTATTGAATAAGTTTGGAACAGCCCCCACAAAGCACGTGGAGTTTGCTCTACTTCACACCTTATTTTGCTTATCAAAGGATCACTCTGACTTTATTTTACCTCTTCTACATACTGAAAAGTAACACACACAAAAATAATTTACCTAACAGCATGCATATTATACTGGTCTTACTACCTGGAAGTTTGGAAGTGTTACACTATTCATGTTCTTTGTACATTCCTCCCAGCAGCTATGCAAGACAAGTCAGTCATTTCATAAAGAAATTGTTAAATATCATCAATAACTGCAGTTAAGAATAACGTTTTAAATTTCTAAGAGTTTCAAGGGCTATTACTGGAGGGGGAGACCATAAAAAAAAGAAAGACATTTCCAATAATTGAGCTACCAGATAAATGTCTTTGCCCATAATAAGTGGATTAGAAGCAAAGATTGCAGTAGATATTGTGCAGGGAGCATAAGGTGCTCATTAAATTAATCCTTGCTCTTTGTGAGCATCTTTTACCCAAAGGAGTTACAAGTCCTGTCTTGGTTGCCATAGCACAATGCACCTGACCTCTGAATCTCTCATGTTCCAGAAAATTACCCCTTAAATGCTGGTTTCCACTTCACATTTTAAAATCACACAGCACATAAAGTAGCACAAACTTGGCTCCATTTTCATCTCCACAATTTGATGAGTATTGTTTTCACAAAAGATCTTAGTGTATAGCTTTGGGGTGAATCCGGAAGAAGAACGATGTGATAAGGCACTGATGTATCGCACACATTCAGAGAGGTTTAAGTGTCCCTGCAAAGACAAGAATATTTGCTAAAATTCATGTATTGCCCAAATACTGGAATCAGTGGTATACTAACGAAAATGTTCAACTTCCTGGCAGAATTTAAGCAAGCAGGAGATTGAAGTATCTATTGCACATATTGCCTGAATGACAAATAAACATATCAAACAATTCCTAACTCCATCGTATCATCTTACAGTAGGTTTTTCATGCCAGCTTATATTGTCACATAAGACTATGTTAAGCCAAAACCCACAATGTGTGAATCTTTATTCAGCATGACACCTGCCCTGGCCCGGGCATAGTACTAGGGAGAAATGATTAATTTCTTAATTCTATTTTATTATCTTGCATATGAAGAACCCGAGTTCCTCTTAATATTTCTTACAATTACCTATGGCTGTAGCCATAGTACAAATTAATAGCTTTTCTAGGACTATATGACTCGAAGAAGCATATGCAATAGTAAGAAGACAAGCCCACTCCAAGGCTGCTATATTAAGACAACATACACTAATAATAGGTCCATGAGTTCACCCATGCAGAGATCTTACAGAAAAGTGGAACAGATTCAACCATAAATATGTCAAGGGATAGAAAAGTTGAGGCACTTAAGGATACCTGAGCATGCCTGAATTATATACGCAAGTTATAGTCCTTATATGTAGGAATATATAATCACATTCTAATATACTGCATATGCATGTTGTTTTATCAGAACCAATCCCAGTTAGAATACTCCTGAAATTCTACACTGAACTACCCAATTAGAACCCATCCCCATTTTAAATCCAGAGTAACAACATGAAAAAAAATAGAATTAAAAGGTTGTATGCTGTTCTTTTACTAGACATGATCACTCATTATCTCCAGTGTATTTTAATTACATAAGGAATGCCATATTGTGGCATCATATTAAGTACAAAATACTGTGATTACTCCATATCACACTATGTGCAATGGAAAAATGCACCTGCTATTTCACTGTAAAGTAATTATTTTGTTAGAATTTGTATGTACTTGAAACAAATTGAATTGAAAATTGTTATGAAGCTGTTTACCTTGCTGGAAAAAAAGGTCAGCTTTTAACACTTTGATAACTCCCCTTTTCTGCACAATATTTGTAGGCTTTAAGAAAAGGTCTCCTTGAAAGAATATACCAATAACATGGTATCTGTTCTGAATCAAGATATGTCTGTGTTTTCTGACTGGCCACAGAGATGCACTACACACATCTGAATGTGTACCTCTAGACTGCAAGACTGGCAATTATTTTTGTCTTTTGAAAAACATAAAAAAATCTCAGTCAGTGCACCATGATAACCGGGCATATAAAAGTTTGAATCTTGACCCATGTTTGTGATACTGTTGCCTAAAAGGCTGTGATTACATCCACAATTAGAGAGATAGAACACTTCCTGGTCTTAACATAGCAGGAAAGAGTTGTTCTCAATAATTATCTCACAGGAGATGAGAAAGTAAGATATCCAATTATATATTAAAGCAGTGATTTAATTAAAGGAATTAGAACAATAAGACATTGTTATAGGAAGGCTGGATTAACATCCTCTCTCCATCACAGGGCTTTAGTTATCAATACCAGAGATTTATATTTTACCACCTGGGAGATGAAAAGCAAAGATGTGTAAAAATAGCTTGAATAAAAAAAAACCCCACCATCCTGTGACAGGGAAGGAAATGTTTTTCAGAAGAACCGCTGACTTTTGCTAAATCATCTATCCATACTAATTGCTTAGAAATACATCTACACACAGGCTGGCATCAAAATAAATAATAGGTCAAGACAATGTATTTGCGTGGGCACATAATACCCTTAAACTTTTTAAGTCACAGACAGACTCATTTCAAAAAACACAAACCAACTTACTTATTAAGCTCTTTTTTCATACAGAAATCCATTTAACATAAGAAGATCCATTCATTCAACCAAAACTGACTTTCTCCACCACCCAAAACAAAAAAGTCAACAATAAAGAAAAATTTAAAGCCACTTAATCATTCTGTATTTCAAATTGTTTTCATATGAAAATATCTAAAAAATTCAGTCTTTCCAGAACATACATCTGGGCACACTTCCACACTGCTAATTGGAAGAAAGTGACTTTTTAAAAAACACAGTTCTAATATACAATTCAAGTAAATGTAAGTAGGTAGAGGTGCATATATATATATATATATACACACCATACATAAAAATATAATTATGTGTGCACATACAGGACTTGAAAACCCGCATGTTCTACTACGGTTCCTTTGGATGTCTAATTAAAATTTCAGGGGAAGGAAGTACATGATGAACTAAAAAATACTTGTGTAAACATTGTTAAGCCTAAGTCAAAGAAATAGTTTTCCATACTAGTAATAATCCAAAGTTTCTTTAAATTAATGTCTAGATGGCAAAATGCAAGTTAACATTTTTTTTTTTTTTTGCAAAGTTCAATAATGAGAGCAATTGCGGACTCTCAATCCCAATTCTCATAATACAGCATCTCCACACAATGCATTTTCAAAGGGAAACATCTGAGAAGACATGGGCATAACCCTATTTCATGTCTCTGGGTATTTTACATGTGAATGATTTCCTAATTGATTGGCTACTTGTATAAACGAAAATTGACTTGCGAGCCATTCAGCCAATGAACCCATTCTTTATTAATGTATAAACAGCTAAGTCTGTCCTACGTAACACAAGCTTAAAAAATAACCCCACAAAAACTAACCAAAACTTGCAATAATACAGAAAAAGGGAAAACCATTTAGCCAACAAAATTTTTTATCGTTTCTGCTGGTGAGAAAAAGGCATGAAGGGATTCACTGCTTGGGGCTTTATGACCCTCTCCAGTTTAGGGTACACTGTTATCAAGAACAACCCAAAGGACACTATGTCTATCAGACAGAGTTAAAAAACCAAAAGCAACCAAAGAATGACAATCTGAAGAGGTAAGTTATAGTAAAAAATAAAACTCAGAAGGAATTAGTGTGGAAGGAGCGGAGAAACATCAAATATTTAACAAAAAGTCAAACATCAGCCAGGAAAGGTTTAAACCACATTCCAAAGGGTCAATTATGTCTGCATGAAAAGCAGCTCTACTACATGACTTGATTTTTTTTTTTTCTCTTTGAAAAAGCAATCAGTATCTTCTCAGCTAGTTGAGAGCTCTCTCAATCACATCGAAAGCCCAATGATGGCCTTTTGCATTAGGAATCACAGTCAGTGTTCAAGCAGCCAGGATATACCAGGCAGGAACACACCATTGTTTTCTTTCTCTAAAAACATCAAAACTCAACAATAATCTGGACTTTCATGTGTATTTCTACTAACGTTGTTTTTATACAACATCCCTTGAAAATATCCACTTAGCTTATAAATTCTCTTGATATGTAAATAATTTTTATCAGCAAAATCCACATGTATATATGCAAAAAACCTAGCAATTCTAAGCACCCTTCTAACTCTTAAATATCTGGCATGTTCAGAAGCTGGTAAATTCAAAAGAATATTCAGGTACTACAGTTCCCATCTTTTTTCCTTTACAGTTTGTCAGTACTTCCACACTCATCTATAACATGTTGATCCTTCTCTTAAGGAGCCCTGGAAAGTACCACTTGCCAAGATTAAATTTTTTCTTTTAGTGACTCCAAAACCTCCACCTGCTATTGCTTTTGTTATAAGATCTGTTTCAAGTTCTTACTGTTTGCATTTCAAATCACATTCAAAGGTAGCAAGGTCCCAGATAGTTACATCACAGAGTATGGAGGATTCAGGCAGGACAGAGTCCACTCACAAGGTACAAATAGCACAAAATAGATGTTAAAAGGTACACAAGAAGTGAGGTAGAATAAAAGAAATCAGGACAAACTGGATTGGGAGGGAAATTTTTCAATTCTCCAGACTACTTTGAAATTGTTCCAGAAGTTTCACAGATGCAACAACCAGAGAACAGAGAAGTTGAAGTATTTCAGATTAGAAGGTAAGCATTTTGGTCTTCTTAATACAACAGAAGGAAATTCTGACAAAACGCTTCAACATTTTTCTCACCTCTGTTATCACTCAGTTAACAAAATACGCCTTGGAACCAGCTTAAATTGGGTATAAAATTACTAGACAAAAGATTAATAACCTTCTATCTTAAGATTAGTTGAATAATAACTAATTTAACATTCCTGACACAGATGGTGGGATATAGCATGACAAAGACTGCAGAAGGGAGCTAGAAGAGGCAGCACCAGTGTCACATTCCCCAGCGTCAAGCCCGAACCCTCGTGATACTGAAATAAGAATAAGTCTCATGTAGGATTACCCATTTTCCATCTTATCATGTTACTGCTGCACTGACATTCAAGTGTCTAAGATGAAATAAAGGTACATATGCCAAATAAAAAAATGTTAGCCTGGCTGATACAATGCACAATTCTGGAATGAAGTCTGTATAGAGGGAGACAGTGTCATATTAATCGCATAAACATCTCTATCTGCAATAACCAACTGCAAACCTCCAAATTTCCTGTTGAATACGGGAATACCTCACTGTTGAATTCAATCTAACTGTTGAATAGCTAACTTTGGTACAGAGCTAACCAAATGCAATTTCACAAACAAGTGATAATTCATTCCCTAGATCAAGCTCATCCAGAAGGAGATGAATCTCCTGTCCTCTTTAAAGGCCGGCCCTCTTTTAACTTTCCCACAGGCTACCACTCCCCCTCATGCCAGCACCACCCATCCTCTCTGCTCACCTCTCCCTTCCGTGGCCGTACCACTGACGGTTCGAAGAGCACCAAGGCACGGGAAGACAACAGCATCTTAAAGCAAGTTTTCCCAGAGAACAGGGCCTTTTTTTTTAGCTGAATGATGCATCGTACATGCTTTCGGGGACCCTAACTTCAGAATACTGAACTCTAGTGCAAAATTTGAAACTAAACAGAAGTTGTTACCCTGCATTCCAATGTAACAGCTCTTTATGTTAGGCCAGCAAAAATAATTTAAGCTTTGAAAAGTATCAAAATTTCCTTAGTTTTGTAATAAAACTGTTTTCCACATACATTTCCGCTGCCCTCTACTGTTCAGAATACCAAAGACGTTACAGGTTTCTTTGTCTCAGGAGTGACACAAAACTCTAAAGAAAAGCTTTATTGTGTTTGAGGGAGCAGCAGTCAGAGATGGCCCGACTGCAGAGTTTGCAGCGAAGCTGGGACAAAGCTTTGCCAGCTCTGATTCCCACTCCGCACACATGGGCTGCGAGTGCTGGTGTTAATAACACGACTTGCTCGCTCTGGATGTCCCCAGCAAACCAAACAAATGAAAAGCCGGACTCCGCTCTAAGTCTCTTACAACACAGCAGAAAACTCCGAAACGGAGGTGAGGTCATCTATGGCACTTCAGCTTTTGCCACTAAAACATCGGTATCAAAGCCCTTCTGAGGAGTCACTCCCTTCTCTGCCAGACAAAACGGCAGCTCCTTTTCACCCTTCTCTGGGCACAGAGAGCAAGCTTGACTTCTGCAGCGCTTATCGTGATGGATTGGAGATCTTCCGGTTAATGCAATATAAAATGGACACTGAAGTGAACAATGAAATGAAAGTTATATTCAATGTGTTTAACATTAACAACAGGAAATGGGTGTGCATGTACGGGATGCTGTAAGGACAAGGATCAGCAGAGCTTTGTTTGAGGCCTGGTATTTATTCTATCTTTATTTAACCTTCTTCCTTCCCCTTTTTGGAAGCCGGGGGAGAGTATCAGTCACCGGAATCTAGCAGAGAGTTAAACACACTGAAACTTTTTCCACAGTTTACTATACAGTCTGAATCAAATTCAGATAATAAGCTACATACTTTTGTTTCTTTCTCCATATAAGACACATTTACATGAACCATATCTATAATCTTTTCTCAGCCAGAACTTCAAGGCTGCTGCATAAATTATGCCTTTAATTAACACAATCAATACCTAAGGATTCTAAATTCACTTAGCATATAAATAAAACCTAAGATGCAATTTAAAAGAGTCCATGCACTATTTAGATTCATCTTCTTCTCATCTTAAAAATACTTTTCAGCTGGGATCCGTGAGATCCCGTTCTCTGTGGCTTCACGTAATATAACGAGTTAGTGTGCAAATAATGCCTGGACTCCTGCTGACACGATGAAGCTGCAGTTCCTAACCTTGTACCTTTGTGTTGAGGGAGTTTATTATACGTCTAGTTGTAAAAGCAAGAATAATTAAAGTAAGGTTATTTCAATGCTCTAACCCTACCCTTAAAGGTTTTGTGCACTTCCTCTGACTGGACACCACCAACCTGTACTTGCTGCAGGTGACCATTTAATCGCAGCTGCCAACCACCACTTCTGGTTCCAAACCTGCTGCATCTGTGCATGTAAGAGGTATGACTGGTTTCTTGGAACAGAAACTACAAAGACATTTTCTCACTTGAAAGGCAGATTCGTTCAAATGATGCTTGATTATTCTTTTTATTATATTCATTATTTTTTAGGTGGGGAGGGTATTGTTTGTTTTTAAGAATGTCAGAACGTAACAGAACTACTCATTGTAAAAAGAGCTTGGATTGCTGATGCTGTGCACAGCACCGGAACCACATGCAGCACAATGAAGTAATTTCCATAAACTAGGTCTCCACGTGGCATTCAATTGGCTTATGTTTGCATAAACTGCAGTCTCCCCATATCATTCTCATACTCTACTATATCCCCCCCATCATTCTCTTGCTGTACCTTTAAAACCACAGACAGGCTCCTGAATATGGCTTTTGATCTAAGCACCTCAAGTGCTCCTCTTCAGCTTCACAGAACAGATAACATGGCTTCACCCAAAAACGATTCTTCTGCAGATAAAAACAATACTACTTTTACTAACATTATGTGTAGTTATGTCTATTTTGGGGCTCACTATATATAAACACACACACAAACAATTTAGCTCCAATTCTCAGGAAACAGGGCATATACGGTATTTTGCTGTATATCCCCGACTCCTGATTCTTAAGTTACTTTAAATTTTTTTAAACTTGTTGCCTGGTTTCCACCAAAATTGACAAAGGGATAAAGACTTCAATCGTTTTAGACAAAGCACATAGAATAGGAGACAGAGGTTGCTCTGAACTTAAAAGATTTCGTTGTGAGCTCCACTGTGTTTGGTGTCTACTGACACCAAACAATCTGCATTTTTACATTACAGCCAAACACACCTCTCCATGCTGTTCCATAAAATCTGTGGACGACTACTGCTGTAAATTTTCAAGTGAATGACATTTACAATACATCCCCAATAGCAAATATGTATATTAAGTACATCCCAAAAGAATACACCAATTTAACAGTATGGCAGTTAGTAATCACCAGTCTACTTAAGTTATTTTAGAAAACCTGACAATTCATACGCGTAACACCTATTAAACTCACTTTCACTAATTGAGTAGCTCTTTGTTTCTCTGACAGTCCTCAAACCTTTTGAGCCTGTTGCAATTTTCTTACTTTTCTTAAATATTATTTAAGTCAGAACTGCGTAAAGCATTCCAGAAAACATAGTAAAAGTATTCTGTGCATTACATATATCACAGACCATCTCTCTCATTATTGAAAATTGTCACGGGAAAAGTTACCAAAAGAATAAAAAAAAAAATCCCAATTAACAGTCCAGTCTTAAGCTTCAGTTTACTTTAGCCAGAGCAAATCCAAGGGCACGTAGGCCCTTGAGCATATCCCTGACTTGCACAAAAATATTTTGAAATAACTTTGCCTATTAAATAAGAAGTTCTCTAGTTTTCCAAGAAGCATAAGGAGGATGCTGCAAACTGGGACTAGAGCTGCAGTTAGAGAACACTTGTGACCCTAATATGCTGCTCTGATTAACAACCAAAACCAAAATCCCCACACAAATTGTTAAGAACAATCAAGTATTAAACGATAACCATCGTAAGATATAAAAGAGGTCAATGTGTACAATGGTGCTCTTTCTGAATGATGCTGAAAAATTAGAAGTGACAAATTTTATAATTGTATACTCTGTTCTACTCCTTAATTAACATTACAATCAGGAAGTATTTCCCCAAAAAATATCTAACCTCAATCTCCCTTGCTATGAAATAAGCCCACTTACTCCTGTGCTTCCATTGGCAAACACCAAGAACAAGTACCAGCTTTATAATTGTTCCCACACACTCAGAGACAAATGTATCTTACATCAAGTCTTATTTTTCTACACACAACATGCACTAAATCTTTTAAACTTCCCTCATAGGATGTATTTTCTACTAGTTATTATCCGTTTTGCTACTCCTCTGTCTACATCTTTCAGAAGTGCAGTGTCTAAAACCACATTCAGCTCTCCAGGTGATACCACACACACACACACAGACCAAGGCAGAATCACTGTGTGTTCTAAATATACTGTAAATAAGATTTGTTACAGCTTTCACTTTCACCCTGGACAGACTTAAGCATACAGCTATAAATGTTCCCATTTAAACCCTAGCATTAGCCAACGTCCTTATTTTCACACTAGGCACCAAACACAGATGTTAACGTGTATGATAAAAAAGCAAAACCAAAACAATAAAGCCACTATCCTGCAGCAATAAGCTACCAATACATAGAGAAAATAAATGGTCACCCATCCCATTGGGAGTATCTGAGTACATTAGCTGAACTTTTAACAAATTTCTTCCCTTACAGAAGGAAACATTCCTGCTAAGAAACATTTTGATTTCATTAATACCCAACTTTAAACCCTGCCATGCTTGGAAGCTGCATCTGTGCAACTTCAATTTACTGCAATGCCACACACACCAACAGGAACAAGTAACACAATCGGAAATTTACACTTACCTGATGATGCACAGAAAAGCAACACCACACCATCAGGTAATTTGTATTGTACTCAGGTTTTAGGAGCCTTCTTTATCTCTGATGTGACAGTGAAAAGCCTTTGCCACGAAGGAATCCCTATGTCTCTCCTTCAGTTTTGGGCAGGAACTCCTCCCTGTGCTACTGCAGTTTGCAGCTTCCTGTGCACCAGAAGCTGTGACAAGCATTGTCGTCTCTATCTCTCTTGTGACTTTTCCTCATAGACCTCTTCAAATAATACTTGAAACAGACCAAAATATTTTAAAAGTGGCTAACAAGTGAGTGGCGTGGGTATGCTAAAGTTGAAGACATCATCAACGTGTTTTTCAAGTAGTAGGTTGGTCGTTGGGGGTTTTGAGACACATCAACTGAAACCCAGTGCATCTCCTACCTGTGCAATTCCATCTAAACAGCAACAATGGCCTTTAAATTCAAAGGCAGACAACTATCTCCAAATGTAGATACCTCAGAAAACAAAACAGCTGGTAAACACTGCATAGAACTTTTAAACATTTAGTTCACAGGAAATTGTCCGTATTTCAGAAATTAAGAGATCTGCTAAGCAGGAGTTCTTAAATTAACAGAGGCATAATGCAAGAACTCAGCACAGACTGGTTTTGAGTCAGCCCAGAATCAAGGCCTAAAGATTAAATTGTCAGATCACCCAAATTTTGCGTGTGAGAATGCGTCAAGGAAGTGCCAAGTTCCATTTTATCCCTGGTAGCTTGATAGAACTGATGAAAGAAGCTCCATTTCTGCCAATTCTTCATCAATTTAGACAAGCAAGCCTTTAGGAACTGCATCCTAGGAAACCCAGTGAATCTTCATTTCACTGGCGTTTCAAAAGCTATATACCTTAAGCATCAAGAAAACATTCAACTTAAAGTTAATTGCTGCCTTCAAAATATCAAATTACTGTTAGTATCTCAATGACATAAAACTTCCCAACCCACTTGAAATTTCAAAAGTCTGGATCTCCTCCTGCAAGGACTCCCCAGACACCTACACACTGGCCATCAATGTGACTGAGAACTTGAAGTCAGAAAACTTACAGGGTTAGGTTGCAGACTTATAATTCAAACTGCAAAACAGAAAGGTTCCTTGAGAGGTCTCATGTTTTCGTGCCAAATCATTCTTCAGACAAGCACAACAGAGAAACTCACCTGCTTATAATGAGAGTCTTTAGTGGTCTCTCTCCAAACGGCCGGCTCGGTCACTACTACTTTCTAGTATGTATTTTCCTGATTTGGCCATCATATCAAGTTACATTAATTACTCCAAGGTAAGAAAAGGTAAGTTTCATGAGGTGCTCATTTGCAAGTTATCAAAATACATAAAGTTACCACACATTATTTGAAAATTTATATTTGCATATGATCTATATACACTAGCTTCAACATGCATCTGAGCAGCCCTCTTCAAAATAGATACCAACTTCCCTTAGCCCAAATTAGCTAGAAAATAATGCAGAATACTGACCCCAAAAATATGGAATCCATAATCATCAGAAGTGATTGAAACACAGTGCTTTATATGGCAAGTAAAAATGAGTCATCTCAAATGGCTTTCCTCCATGCTCAACTGAAATAACCATTTGGGCAAGTGAAACTTGTTCTCAGAAACTAGTAAAAAGGAACTATTGAGAGATATATGAGATTAGGTTTTTTTTGAAGTATATGTGGACTCAAATGTCATGTAAGTGCAAATACAGAGAACAGTAACGTCCTGGAACTTTTCTGTTGCTTTGTACACACACTGCAAATACACAGTAAAAAGTCTGAGTGCTTACCTTTTAAAGTATTTTCTACACATTTTTAAGACAGTGCACTCTTGGTTTTAGACTTATTGATTAGTCATATCAGAAGACTGAATATATTCCCACTACTATTTCAAAGAGACTATTTTATTTGTTTAAGACTTAAGTCATACTTATGTGAATGGAAAAGTTCAGGCAAGTATCCATAATGGACAAGAGAAACAGCTGAATATATTATTCACCTGTTTCATTTTAACATACCAAAAACCCCCACAAGTTTTCAGTACACTAAACATAAGATGAATACTTTGTATTCTGTATATATTTGTATACACATACACAGAGATAATTACTTCACATATCCTACATCCTTATGCCTCACTCTTGATCCTTCCCTCTCCTGGTAAAGTTTTTGTGACTTGCTCAGACCTACCAACACTGAGGTTTTGTGCAAAGTTCTGCATATTTCCAGTACGCAAGAATATCAAGACAAATTAGAATTTGGGTAGCAAACCAACAGCAATACAGACTTCATTTTTCAAGAAAACAGGTCTTTAGTGAGCTAGTGCCATCTTACTTCAGTTCAAAACTCAATTAGAACAAAAAATTTCTGCTGAGCTTGGTAGAAGAAGATAAAAGGTGAAACTGGAATCAGTCAGCAATCAATTCCTTTGACAAGAGACATAGTATAAAATACTAATTGAAAGAATCTTCAGGAAGCATACATTTTAAGCCAAGATGTGAAAAAATTACTCAAGTATTTCCCTTTTAGGGTACTGTAAGTGCTGTTGGCCTGTGATCCCTTTCTAAAGATGAGCTAAAACCAAATCTAGCTGCGTTCTTTTCAGACTCTTCCAGCAGAACAGAGTTTATTTTTCACAGGAAATCCATATAAATTCTATACATATGCCTGGATTTTTTTATTATTATTCTTTCCTTTCTTTCTATTAACTTGTCATTATGCTGTTTATTACTTAAACAGTCTTTCACGTTGTCACAGGAAACCCTAATTCTTTGCTATCATAATTTGGCAATCCCTTACCCAGGCTCAAACATAGGGGTGCAAGTTTTTCAAGTGTTACGGTTCTCACAGGTCTTAAATTGCACCAAAGCTGCAGTTAGATAGGCAGGCATTTTTCAATCAGATTTCCTGGTAACATTTGGATTTCCGTATTCTGTTTCCTGGAGACCACAACATGCAAACACTCTAACTTACTATGCTGCTTTATATTCACACTTCTGCTATTTCTTAGGTCACCTATAACCTTCTGCCTCAGTAGTCATCAGAATTTAAGCCTAGAGGCGGACACCAAAGATTTCAGCATAGCGTCAGGCATGACATTGTCCAACCAGACTTTTTCCTCATCAATTTAGTAAATGTTCGTAACAGTCTGCCTCCGGCTTTTATCAATCAACACAGATTAACAGGATGGCAAAACCTGCTCTCTAATCTCCAAGTAAATAAAACATGGTATCTGTGTTTTTTCCCTGCAGCTTTGCATCAGCCATCTCCACAGTCCTCTGCACTTTGTGGACAACATCAACAGCATCCACCCGAAAGAATACAATACAATAGAATATTGGTGAAGACCCACACAAGCATGGAGGAAGGAAAGCCAAGACATCATATCTAGATTCCAGGCAGCAAGCGCCTCAAAGACTGAGATAAAGAAATAATAATTGACAAACTCAAAACACATAAATCTATGAAAGCTGTTCATTCGGTCTCCTTGCAGCTGTAGCGGTGCTGCTGAGACCAATGCAGGAACAAAACATGAAATGAAACAAGACAGGAACATGAACAGAGGATCAAATAGCCAGAAACATATACAAAATTGTGGGTAAAAGGAATTAAATATTACTATAGCTTTGGTTTAGAGGAACAGAGAATGAACACAGGGTATAAATTATTTAAATAATAAATTTTTAAAATCTGAAAATACTTTGTCGGATAAACTTCCCCAACTTAATATTCTCACTTGTAAAATGCCCAAAGCACTGGGGTAGCATAAAGTTAAGACTGTCAAATATTTACAAGAAGCACATGATAAGTCTTTATTCAGACAGAAAACAGCAAGTTTCCAACTATCTTCTGCTGCTGATCTTGTCAAAATTAAGGAAAAGCACAAGCAAAATTCCCTAAGCACTTTCACAGTTGCTTTCTTCTCTGAAGTTCTTAAAATAAGGAGACTAAAGAAATAAAATCATTCTTCAGAGCAATACCCTACTGATGCAAGTAGGAATTTTAACCAGATAATCAGAGGGAACATACACATCTGAAGTACTATGGTAGAATGATAACAAACGTTCCCTTTTTCCAGTCCAGAAGTCCAAGCAAGCCCAGTGCAGGTTCACGTGCAGGCACCAGCCCATTCAAAAACCCTGCATCTACCTCCCTCTTTTTAGTAACTGTGTTGCAGGGGGGCTGACTTCCACCTTTGTACAGCAGTCACCATGTTCTTCCATCTACCTATTGCCAAGAGGGAAAAGCCTCTACAAGGTTGGCATTTGAAACACGTTTACTATTGTGGAACTGGAGACAGAGACAGATGTTTGACTAAAACCTCTAGTACAGCACAAAGGACTTCCCAACCGTTTCTGCAAATGGTGCTTTAGCAACATTTTCCACACGTGCAGCCCTTTGATTTACTTTTTATTTAAAACTGACTTCATACTTTTAAATAGTACCATCTAACCACTGCCAAATTAGCAACTTCTACAATCAACTTTGAGCAGTGAGTTTACAGTATAAGCACTAGGAAATTAGACAACAAACCATCACAATGATTTGGTAAAAAAAGTAAAGGGTGATATTAACAACATCTTTGTAACAGGTTGCAATAACACCAATTTCTACTGCAAGTGTCATAACTAGTAAAAACAAACAAACAAACAAAAATTAAAGTCAATGCATACAATCACTCATGTCCATTAGCTATTTTTAAATTAAGTCACTAATCTAAAATAGTGCAGCATCAATAAAATACCAATATGTAGATCAAAACTATTTCCAGAATGTTGGTTTCTCAGACTAAGTGGTATCAAATTCAATAGGGCAATGCAATTACCCCGTTAACCATTTTTGTTTCTGAAACAAAGTCATAGGAAATAGTAATTTCATGTCGTATGTTCGCAAAGAGCAGCCATTGGTTGGATGTGGGGAAACAAATACAAAGAAATAAGCAGAGTTTGGTTTGAGTTAAATTGGAGAGGGGTCAAGTTCATCTGCTGTTGAACAAAGAAAAGAACAGTAAATGACAGCAGGAGTACAAGGTAACACCCACTCTATGATTAAAGACAGGAAATCTGCTATATAACAGAACATCCAACTTAGCCTAAAAGCATGACAATTGGACCTATCTGCTTTATCCCACGTTGCTTCAAGCTCAGTATTGTTCGTATGTACAAAATAGCTGGCATGATGGGTTTATAGCATATACAGAGTATTTCTATTCTAAATAACAAACCACACCCGGAACACAAATAATCTTGCTACAGAGTGCTTACAAAGATCCATAAAATAAAGCCTTACAATGTTAACAGAATGACTGCATAAAGTACTTTTCAAGAAAATATTCCGTGAAAAGATTATATGAAATCATAAGAAACCTTTCCAAATGGGGATATGGTACTATTTTCATTATCAGAAAAACTCAAAATATTAGTTGAATAACCTAGCTTTAATAGAGTATCTACCCTTTACAATACAAATAATGATGGAAGTTTTGCAGATGTAAAAGCCTACAACAGTTTTTTCATTTCAAGAACGCATTAGCCAAGTGCTCTATAAACATTCCTCAAAATTCTTGTCCCAAGAAATATATAATTTGAAGTGTAGTTTCTGTAACTAGCATGTAATTAACTGGAAAGCAGCCCTGTAAACTAGGTAACTGGACAGGTTTAATGGCTATTTACTTAACTGATTATTTTAGATATAAAACCTGTGAAAGTTCAATAAAACAACTACTGAATTAATGAAAACGCTGCCAACTCCTAAGCATTACAGCACTCTCTAGACAGCATGAACAATAATGGCTCAGAAAACACGCACAGGGTTTTTCTACCTGAGACCCAAACTACTAGAAACCCGGCAAAGTCTAAAGGCCACCCTGCATCATTCTGCTTTATAGATACTCATTTGTAACTAAGTCACAGATCTCTCTCCAGCACACATTCAAGTACTACTGTACGCAGAGAACCTTGTAATTTACACTACCCATCCATCCTACAAAAAGATACACAGACCTAAGAATTTATGCATGAACTCATGTAGTTGTGCTGTAATTTCAAATAAAACATTCTGTCATAACTAACAACCTCACACATTGTGGATAAAAATTATCATGGCAATTAAACCATGCTGAGTCAGCACATCAGTTTGGAATAACACATTCTTAAATATTTCAAGAATGTCTAACTGGTCACACTGAACTGCTTTTTAAATTTGTGTATACATTAAGAATATAACAATTACGATGTGTGTTTTGGAACTGCAGATGGAACTGACTGTTATCCAGTTACGCAAATGCCACACAATGAATTTCTGATAGTATCTCTATTTGTTTGCCAACATAAACCTTGCTGTTCCAAGAGCAATTAGTCTTGTGACTAATCAACAACAGTTCCAATGGTTTGTTCAAAAACAAAACCAATAATAAGCTAAAACATTTATAACTCTGCCCATAGATTAAGCAGTGGAACATCAAAACCACCTCTTTTACAAATAAAAAAATCAATGTCCAGGCTGTCTACTCACTCTGGTTTATAAGCCCTAGGACTCTGAACTAAAAATTATGTATCATGAAAGACAATTTTTAACGCTCCTGTTGCCCCTAGCACTGCTGCTACCAACAGTCTGAAGTCAAGTTTCCCGGCTCCCTGCAATGCTCCAAAGAAAGAGCTGCAAGGCTACAGGGAAACTCTGCTTATACTACGCTCATTACACAGGCTCTATGGTTACAGCATCCATTTTTTAATACATTAAAGCAGTAAGACTTAGAAAATTGCTTCGAATACCAGGTATCAGATTCATTCTGACAAGAAAGGTCAAGGCTGGACAGAGACACGACAGCACCTCCACAAAGGCAGAATAAAAGCGAGCCTGGACAAAGGCAGTCAAAGAGAAGAAGTGGTGGGGTGATTAAGCTCTGAAAGAGAGGAGCCTGCAACCCACTGGAAGAAGAAAGAGGAAGAGACCTAACAGGAGCAAGTGGAGCACAGGAACACATCATCTCATAGAAACGAGAAAAAGGAATACGGAATTTTTCTTATCAAAGAGAAAGGGGGGATGAGACAGGTCAGGAACCAAGCAACCACCGAGCATCTCTTTAACCTACTGCAGTGGCCAGAAGAAACAGCAGGACTGTCCCCAGAGGGAAATGGATGCACAGTACCAGGGCAGGCCAGGGAGAGCAGCGATGCCAGCAGGACTCCCCCACGTGGAGGAGTCTTTCTATGACACGTGAAGGAACTTGTTTTAGACTGTTAAATTCATAATAGGTATAATCATCCCGCTCACAGCTATGCTTTCAGTCATGCAAAGTAAACTTTTTTCCCCTCTACAGAAGATGCTATTTAAATTGTGCACACAAAATACAAGTATATTAAAATAACATTAAAAGGCATATGTGATTTTCTGTATGTGACAACTTGTGTTTTAATATCATACTGGTCATACAACAAGATAATGGTATTTAAGCACCTTTCATCTGGAGGCACAGCCACATAATTTTGCTTCAAGTATGGATAAAGACCTGCCTGACACCACTGTTAATACATGCCTGTTATGGTTAACATCATCGCTTAAGCAAACAAGTATCAGTGGATACAGACATTCATTAAGTAAAACCAGTCAGAATCCAGCAAAGATAAAGAGGCGCTTTCTGTGGTAGTGTATAATGATGTAGTTTATCTAATTAATCATCAAGTTCAAGCTAAAGAAATTCTCTCTTAGCAACTTTTGTCTTGCTCAGGTTCATGCACCCTGAAGGGAATAATTGGAATCTGCCAGACTGCACAAAATAAACATACTGTTTTGCAAATACTGTCTGAAAAGTATGGAATTCTTCCCATTTGGCATGAAAGACACCTTTCCCACACACACAGGCAGCAAAACTAGCAAGGAAACCACTTACACATCTAAAATTGACTTTCAGCATGTTTAGCACATTTTTATGTGAGGCTTCTCATAAATTAAATCAGCCTTCCCCACAGGTGACCGCATCTGCGGCTTGGTTACCTCAGTGCTTCTGCAAAACTAAAAAGGAAACAAAAAAGGAGGAAATAGGAAGAAGCCCAGTTGCAGTAAATGCTCTTCAATCTTCAAGCAACTGCACACCAAACACATGCCTCAAAATATTTCAAGTAGAAAATGTTGGTTTAGATTTCCCTATTTATTTATATTTTAGATTGAGGTCCTCAGCTGAATTTGGTGTGTAGGGGAAAGAAAAGAAGATAAACCATCATGATGCTTCAGATGTTTATTTAAAATATGCAGGAAATGATGCTAGCTCTCGGTAAAACAGTAGAGAGAAATACCAACAAAAAGCAGAGATAACACCAGCATCCTCTTCAGTAACACCTACAACCCAACCTACTCTTCACTACTCTGGTAACTGCATTTCTTTTGATTGCCTGGCAGTGTCTTCATAGCCATGTGGAATGTCATCATATGAGCAGAGGGACTGCTATGTACCACTGCTTTGGCAAATGTATGTAAATAAAACTTTAGGGAAAAAAAAAATCATTTAAAGAATTTCAGTAACACAGGGCCATTCTTCACCTAAGGCAGTTTACATATTATCCTGCTGGCAAAAATAGAAAGTGGACGATTTTAAGGGAGCAGGAGAGGAGTCAGATAAAGCAGCTGAAATCTAAAACTCCCCAGGAGAGATCCTTAGTCTTCTTGAATTCAGAACTTTCTTATAAATAATCCTGACTGCTCTTCTTATGGAAAAAACCCACAGACAAGTGTGTAACTCAAGACTATCTTAACTAGTAAACAACCACAGAAGCTTTA
Organism: Nycticryphes semicollaris; assembly: GCA_013400055.1. Taxonomy (NCBI): domain Eukaryota; kingdom Metazoa; phylum Chordata; class Aves; order Charadriiformes; family Rostratulidae; genus Nycticryphes; species Nycticryphes semicollaris. Next base: position 715,225 of record VXBJ01006516.1, on the reverse strand, counting down.
ATATGGCATCTTCTAACTGCATGTGCATGACAGTATGAAGGTAAACCTCATTTGCTGGGATGCTTTATTAAATAAAACTTTTTCCCACCCTGTGTGGCAACAGAATGTATTGTTCCCACAGGCACTAGGAGCGGGATATTAAAACTGCTGTCTTTTGTACAAGCAGTGCTGAGGAAAAAACTTCCATCTGCAAAGTTTTAAGTGAAGGGTGGCATAGAGGTGAGAAGAAAAAGAGCGAGAGTTTATGGCAAACAGAAGAGAGGGCAAAAATAGGATTAGTAACAACCTCTGGGCTAAGATCTGTGCTGTTCTTTTCTTTACGTACATTATTGACCTGCCCCTGAATTATCCCATCCCAGGAGATATTCACGTGCCTTCTCCTTACCAAGCCCTGGCCACAAACTTCTCTCCACCCACATGGCATTTTCATCTTACTGGAGTCAACACTTGCAAAAGCTGAACTAATAAGCCTGTTGTGTTTTGTAGAAGACCTCTGCCTCTATCCCATACTTCCATCTCTCTGCTTTCACACTCACTAGCTTTCCTCCATTTCCATACTTCACCCCTCTCCACTGTCTCTCTCTCTCTCTCTCTATGTAACTACCTCTTTCACTGTTCCTTGCTTTCCCCATCCTGACTATCCCTCTTCCCAAGCTGCAGCTTCGTCCTCTACCCCTCTCCAATCCTATACTCAGTGTCTTCTTTTGCTTTATTCCTTTTCCACTCCAAGTGCCACATCCACCACCCAGTCTCCTATGTTCTGGTTTTCCCATTACGGTGTCCCTCCAGTTTGAGATATTCTTGTCTCAAGTTCTGTGTTTCTTCCTCTGAAACTACAGTTCTCACTATAAACACTTTCTCTATGAAATACTCTATTTGCTGGACACCTGACTATACAATCTCTTCAAAGACCAGATTAACCTGATGTCTCATATGTAAATGCAAGAGCAGCATACAGCAAAGAGATTGCGCAGCTCAGTAAACTTTTAGCCTAAATTTAATCTAAACAAGGATTATTTTCTTGTTATTATTTTAAATCAAAATGAACTCCCTTCTCCCCACTGATACCTAAATACAGCCCAAAGTTCTAGAAGCAACTGCTACCGTTGTCTAAAAATGACAGCATTAGTAGAAACACATAAATGACATAATCTTGACATGGAAATCCCCATTGAGAACATTAAATACGACCTCTAACCATGGGGCTCAAAAAAACTGCTCAACGTGGAAAAAAGTTTCCTCTGATAAAATACATTTAAGCAAGGAGAGGAAAAGAGAAGTGCAGACGAGTTTCTTCGTTAAAAGTTTAGCATCTTGATTTTCCTTATCTTACTTTGAGGTTTACGTTGGTGTATGTTCAAGGATGCTTTAACATGCACACTTTATCAGCATCATGCAGAGACATTTAAAACCAATGAACAACTGCATAAGTGAGAATAGGTAGATGAACACAACACTGCCATTAGGCACTTAACCCCTCTTTCTTATTTTTCCCAACTGTTGAAATGATCCTGTATTACAGTCTGTAATCTAGAAAGAGCCATGGTATTTTAAACATATATGCTATGAGTAAGTCACCTCCAGAGCTTTGTTTGCTCTACTCAAGTGTGGGCACTGCTCCACTGTCAATGTTAATATCATTCTTTTACCCAATCAGGTTTTACTCCTGTTTGAGAAAAGACATCAAAGTTAACTTTCCATCATTCACTATTTCTATCAAAACCTTTGTGACTTCAAGTCTGCTCACTGGGTTTTTCATAACATCATTTTTCCATCAAAATAAAGTTGATGCACACACATTGCAAACATCAACAGAGTCTTGGGCCTCTTGTTCAGTGTTCAGCTGTCACAGTTTCAAGTGAACAACTGTCACAGGTTCTTCCCTTGATGTAGTAGTTGATTTCAAACAACTCCAACTGTCTCAAATTTACAACTCCGCCTTCTATTAAATATTACAACTACAGAACTTGATATCTGTGTTGGTGACCCCTAAGTTCCTTAAAAATAAGGTGGCAGACAACTCCCACAGATCTTCATTTCCACACATAAAAGAAGCAGTCTGAAGATCCTTTACTCGCTGCCTGTTTTCTCTAATCAGGCTATAAATAATACCTATCCCTATCTCCATTCAGGTTGTTGATTTCTCCTCTTGATTCCAAAGACTTTTACTCCCCAGTTCTCTGTTCTTCATTTATTAGCCCAGTCCACCTCTGCTTGGATCACTGACTTCATGCTGCCACAGTTACCAGACTCAGACCCTCACACCCATTGAGCTATTGTGCTCTGAACACGGCATCACTGTTTCTTCAGCTACAACTCATACCTACAACATTCTTCCTCTGTTTCTTTCCCAACATAGTTGAGAATTTGGAGAAGCAGCTAGAGTCAATTTTACTTTTAAGCTGGCTCTGAAATTTATAACTAATCTACAGATCAGAGGTGGTTGATATTTTCCTTGTGTTCTCAACAGTGCTGTTGTGAGCGATTTTTTTCTCAGTAACACTGACAACTTCATCCCTGTAGTTTTGTGGTGCAATTTAAGAAATGGATGGTAAAAACAAAAAGCTCACAGTAAACAATAGTGGGTGCGCTATTTAAAATATCAAAATAAATGCAAGAGTCAGTATCAGATACTGTGAAAAGCATTTTTTCATTTTAATGAAGTTAAACATATTATGACCAACACAGACCAGGAAACCTATCCAAGCCATTGGCACTTTCACCATAGCATTTAAATAATGTTTTTCTACTTCAATCTTTTGTTGAAAGAAGCTCAGAGAACACACATTTACATTACACACCGAATACAAAACTGAACCCTTTAGATTCAGTGTCAGTCAGTCCACGTTACAGGTGATGGTCATTTACTGTTTATTACACCAAAGGTAGTCTGTACATCAGAAAAGACCTTCCCTTTGGCCTAAAGGGTGTAGTAGCACTAGGACTTAAGATACAAGATGCAGTGACAACTCTTCCTGGACTGTATCCCAAGCTACAGTACTTACACACATGGCAAACACACCGTTGCCACATCAGCACTGCCACCATCACATTAAGGTTTTCAACAAATGGCATAGGCAGCTTCACAGGGGACAGAGAGGGGACAATACAACTATTTCAAAGAATTCATCTGCATAAGAAGTACATGTCTGAAAACTGAAGCAGACACAAATACCTTCTTCTGACAACACCAGCAAATACTCATGTTCTCAGTTTCACTTGCTTTGGTTTTTCATGTAACTTTTGACTCAGTTACTGTAGGAACACATGTGCTTCTGTATTTCCTTCTTAAGGCAACCAAATGGAAATAAAACCTTCTACCTTGTAAGAAATCCATGTAATTTTTATTATCATTCTTCAACTGTACTTCTGCAAAACTTATATATACAAGCTCTCAATAAGTAACTTTACAAATATCTAAATTAAATGAGCACTTAAAAACCAGTACATAACAGTTCAGTTTCGCTGATTTATTTTCAGATAGGAAAACACACCAATTTGTTTCCTTTTTAAATCATGCTCTACGTGAAGTCACTTACATTGTCTCCCCCACCCCTCAAAATAAGTCACATAAACAAAAGCTGCTTTTTAGAAAGCCTTTTAGGAGGTCACAAAATTAAGAATTCCACTTTGTAATTGCTCTGCCATAATTTTAGTACTCACATGTCATACTTTAACAACAGTTACACTGCTAGAGAATGAAGCAGGAGGGAATGTTACAGAGTATATACCAAACTTACCCCTCTGAAAGTCCAGCCCTTGGTTGAAGGAAACAAGGAAAAATTGTTCTGCTGCTGCTGTTTCGGCCTGCAAGATAAGACACAGAAAAGTGTTTACATTTTCATCTATCGTATTTTCTATCTCAATAACAGAGTGACAATTGCAGGAGAAAAGAAAAACCCCGGCTTCAAGTACTAAGACACCTTAGATTTCCTTGGCTGTACTTCTGACAGGCTTCTCTCTTCAGTTGAGTTAGATGTTTTAATTCGGACCGAGAGCTAAGGGACATGGCAGCAAGAAAAGCCTTCAGCAAAGCACTGACTTGATGTCTGCCAGCAACTTATTACTCCTACTGATTCCAACAAGCAGAGACAACCCTGACCTGAAGAGTGTGGGTCTACGAAGCTGCAATTATGTCAGGTGATGTAAACTGGTGCAGTCTGCCACCTGTATGAGACAAGGCCACTAAAGAGTCGTTAATCCTAACAGTGAAGCTACGCACAGCAGCAACGTAAAGCAAGCTAGCCATACCTTTGTGTGACGCTAAAAACTAAAGAAGCTGACTCCAGTTTTTACTCATTCCAAAAACCTTCTCCTACCCTATAATTATGGCTGTACAATTATTTCTGAAAAGTATCCGTAACATTTCTTCGCTTCACTCTAATTGAGTGCTTTTCACCAGTAAGATCCTAAACTACTTTACAAAGGCAGGCAAACATTGCTGAGATTTTACACATGGAGTCAGATCAAAGCTTGACTGACCTGTTTAAGTTGACCAAACCAACAAACAGTTTGGTGGTGGGACCCAAGTGCTGAGCACACTGCAACTCCAACCATACAATTATATAGATTACAGAAGCCATCACAAATAATAACAGAATACAAAAGCTTGGTTAAAAAATAGTAAATTAAATCACTGCCTGTCAAATGTCACCATGCAACAATAACAAGATGGATGTTTTGCAGTTACAGCACTGCACTAACACATGAAAGACCTGGGAGTTGTTCCTGCTGCTTATAGTTCCTGAAGGGCCCACTGTGCCTCAGTTTCCTTCCTGTGGAGTCAGGGTAGCAATAGTTCTGGTTTTTTTTTTCCTGTCTTCTCTATTCTGGTTTATTTGGTGTACAGAAATTTTTCTAATTACATGCATTAAAACACATCACAGAGGTGTAATCACAGGGGACTTTTTTTAGATTCCAACATAATGCAAATAATAAACTGTAATTACAATACCGGAGTCTTTTTTTTTACTGGTTCTGATATAAATCATCTCAGTTCTCTCAACCAGCCAGCCAACCAGAAAGAAAATCAGTATCTGAAGCACATTGATAAAGTCATTAAAAAGCACAAGGCAGCTTCCCACAATCATTTTGTAACAAGAACCAAGAACTCTGTGATAAGCAATGTTTGTTGTATCATTCATCTACACTAAACTGAAGGCCATCCACTAGATGATGACTGATGACTAACCATTTGTTGTTATCAATCTGTAACTTTCCCACTCATCGAAAGCATCCCAGACTCCACAGCAACAGCCAGTCTTTACAGAGAGCAAACAATATTAATTCTGGCAGTTTTGCCAGTTTTCACAATAGGCATCCTCCGTCTTTATTAGTCAAGAACCTTAATCCATTTTCGTGAGAATGAATCTGTTATTCACAATGGTATGCTAATTCCTTTCTTGCAGTGCTATTACAGTGTCTTCAATGCAGCAGCCTAATGAAACAAGCCAGTTTCAAAAAAAAAAAAATTAATTTAAAAGGTAGTGAAACATATTTATGTTCTCTCCACAACTTACTGGTCTGATCTGATACATGAAGGGTGTAACAGAATTCTTCCCAAAATTTTTTCACCCAATGTGTGCATTGCTCCTCTAATGAGCAGAAATCAGGCTGACACATTACATTCATTTACCACCCTATAGGCTACCTTAAATAATTTCTACAAAAACTTTCACTTGTATGCACCTGGCCTGGCTATAATTTCCTATTGTGGCAGGCATATTCAAAGTCTAAGTCTGGAACACAGTAAACACACCAAGTCTAATTTCCCATTATAAACATAAGTGACAGCCAATGATAGGACAAGGGGCAATGGGTGCAAGCTGGAACAGAGGAGGTTCACTTAAATATGAGAAAAAACTTCTTCAAGGTGAGGGTGAGGGAACACTGGAAGGGGCTGCCCAGAGAGGTTGTGGAGTCTCCTTCTCTGGAGACATTCCAAACCCACCTGGAGGCGTTCCTGTGGGACCTGATCTAGGTGTTCCTGCTCTGGCAGGGGGATTGGACTAGATAATCTTTCAAGGTGATTCTGTGAAGTAACAAAATATAGTTCTACCAAAACTGAATCATCATTTACGGTTTTCACTTTGGTCCTTCACTGTCTTAAAGTTATTTTGATCTCTTGGTCCCCCCAACCATCAGCATCAGTGAGAACTGTACTGAAAAAGAATTAGAGTATTTCAGATTTTTTCAAATACCTTTTAAAATTAATCTCTTGCTCTTTTTTCTACAGGGCACTACTACTGTTACTTCAGAACATTCTGTTTACTGGATAAATCTTTCCTGAATTGCAGCAGTGTATAAGCTAATTAAGAAATGGCGTGTATTATAAAACAACAATGAATTGCTATTCGGTATTTTAAATACAAAACCATAAAGCTACAAAACTGCCCAAGAATACTAACTGTCAAATAACCAATAAATGTTACATTTGATAGGAGGGATATTATATCAATAGGTGGATTAGCCCCACTTGGTTTGGAAACAAAATCATTTACTGACCAGACCAATAACGAAAGTCATCACTGGATGACTGGAATAATTAGGTAGCAGATAAAACAAAATAAAGCATTTGCTTGAAGATGGAAAGAAGAACAAATAGGCATTAACAGTGACAGGCAGATCTGACTTTTAGAGGCACTTTAGCATCCAAGTAATTTATTTTAGCCTTTAGTAAGGATTTTTCAGGTGTCATAAACAAGACAGGGATGGTTCCTATAACTGCCATGCACTGTGACTAACACTCTTGAAATACATCAGATAGATGACCACAGACTAAATCACAGCTGAGAAAAGCACGTACATAAGCACACAGGAAAGTGAGGAGTTCCTCCCTACAATTATTTGCAACAGTAATCTCAAAGCTGTAATTTATAACACTTAAGCTTTCTTAGAGACAGATTTTTTTCACTTAGCTGAAAGTCACCAAATTCAAGTAGGAAAGACAAGAAGGTGGGACTATATAGGAACTCTTCAGACTGTGGGAGACAAGGGGTCAACAAACCTGTTACCTGAGCTAGGTTTGGAAATCACTATGCAACGTTTACCTTTTAGAAATAAAAGCCTGAAACCAAGTCCACCCAGTCTGAGAAAAGTGCAAGCTGAGTGAAGATACTCAGCCTGCAGCCATCTCTATCTGTTTGTATGTTAAATTCCTCCTTTAGTACAAGTTTTAACCGTTCACTTTCCATTTTGAACTTTAAGCTCAGCCCTGACAACATGAGCCCTGGAAATGGCATCTTCACATCTCAGTAGCTCACATGTATTTTAGATCCCTTGAAACATTTACCAGGGAACTGAACTAGGCTGAGTTGCTTGCCTGCATGTTTCCTAGTGATCCTGCTGTTCAACAAGGATAATTTGGAGTTTTATTGACAAAACATTTATTATTGCAGAAACTCTTAACACCAGTAATATCCTCTGAGCTGTTGGTTTATCTCTAACCAAGGTGCTTCTATCACTATTTTATTACTATTACTGGAGAGTAAATGGCCACTGAATTAAACACATCGTGAAATATCACTTAAGATCATAGGACCCTTAAGATCCGTAAGATCCCAGATTCTTTGACCCATGAGACTCACTTAAAGTCCTAAGTCAGCATGAATAAAAGCTCTAGAACTTCTGGTACGCTTGAGTTACTTTGTTTATTAGGTTAGTTAGTCTAAATCAACTCCCTATGCTTCTTGTAATACAAGGGATTTCTCAGCAGCTCGTGAAATCCAACCAAACGGCATTTTCAGTTAGCCTATAGAGAAGCTACTAACACCCTCAGAACGATCATTCTAGTGCCATCATATCGTGGTCTTGCTAGAGGTAATGGGTGTTTTCTGTAAATTATTTTGTTTGGATTCATATCATCTGGCTCGCTCTCTCTGAAGGTAAACATGTATTTCTGCAAAGCTGTGATTCACTAACGGGCATTTAGAACGATCAGAACTACTGAATAAAGAGGGCGATGCTATTTAAAACAAGTAACATTTGTGGACAAGTCAGTCCAATACAAAATTTTAAAAATCCTTTACTGCTATTTCCTTATCCTTTCATTTGCAATTTTATATTTTTCTGTGTTCTAGCTTGCATTTCAACTGAAAAAGCCAAAAAATGTAGGTTTATAACAAAGATGTCAAATAAGGTCATTACGTCATTAAGCCTATAGCCAATATAGAGGCTCCTCTGTGTTGAAAAACGAAAAACTCCTGTACACCTTGTAAAGAGTGCGGTGTCATACTTGTCACACCTCACTCTTAAGGACATGTCATTCAGCCAGCCAGTCACAGTAAGAAACCTGCTTCTATTAAATGTCATCAGTTATAAAGGATTGTAACATTCAGAATACTGTTTCATTGAGAAAGATTATCGCGTGAAGAGATTTTTTGAACTGAGTGACAAGAACCACTCCAGTGATTTCTATGCAGACGGACCAGAACATCTTGAGATTGTAACAGGCCTGTTACACTGCTGGAGCTAATAAACTAAATGTTTCCAAGTGTATGCAATCAGGCCCATGACTTACATTCACCAGTAACCACCACCCCAAAAATGTCAAATTATACCACAAAATTCATGTCTGTGCTAGTTCTACCCTCTGGCATCCCTAAGGGATTGCAGGCTGTCATGGCAAATCCCTCTAACTACTTTGTCACATATAGTTCAATAACTTGGACACACAAAGGTTAAATTCTGCAGCACACTGGCACTCTCCACAAGCACACAAGCAAGTACTTTACTATGGTATAACAGAACTTCTCCCACACTTCAAGCATTGTCAGTTCAACAAAGAGCAGAGTATTAAGAAATAAAAGCCAGGAATTACACAGAATCACAGAAGGCTATGGGGTTGGAAGGGACCTCTGGAGAACATCTAGTTCAACCTCCTTGCCAAAGCAGGTCCACAGAAACGTGTACAGGCGGGTTTTGAGGGTTTCCAGAGACAAAGACTCCACCACCTCTCTGGGCAGCCTGCTCCAGTGCTCTGCCACCCTCAAAGTACAGAAGTTCCTCCTCACGTTTAGTTGGAACTTCTTATGTTCAAGTTTGTGCCCATTACTTCTTGTCCTGTCACTGGGCACCACTGAAAAAAGACTGGCCCCTTCCTCTTGACACGCACCCTTGAAGTATTTATAGGCGTTGATCAGATCCCCCCTCAGTCTTGTCTTCTCCAGACTGAAAAGACCCAAGTCCCTCAGCCCCTTCCACCTACGAGAGATGTTCATCTTTGTAGGTCTCTGCTGTACCCTTTCAAGCAGTTCCCTGTCCTTCTTCAACTGGGGAGCCCAGAAATGGACACAGTATTCCAGATGGGGCCTCACCAGGGCAGAGTGAAGGGGCAGGATAACCTCCCTCATCCTGCTGACCACACTCTTCCTGATGCACCCCAGGATGCCATTGACCCTCTTGGCAACAAGGGCACATTCATGTCCATAAATGCACGCTGCTGGCTCACCCTCATCCTGTTGTCCACCAGGACTCTCAGGCCTTTTTCCTCAGAGCTGCTCTCCAGCAGGTCAGCCCCCAACCTGTACTCATGCATGGGGTTATTTCTTCCCAGGTGCAGCACCCTACAACTTGCCATTGTTCAATGTCAACAGGTTCCTCTCTGCCCAACTCTCCAGCCTGTCCAGGTCTTGCTGTATGGTGGCACAGCCTTCTGCTGTATCAGCTGCCCCTCCCAGTTTTGTATCATCAGCAAACTTGCTGAGGGTATGTTCCATCCCTTCATCCAGGTCATTGATGAATATACCGAAGAGGACCGGACCCAGTACTGACCCCTGGGGATTACCACTAGTTACGGACCTCCAACTAGATTCTGTGCCACAAATCATGACCCTCTGAGCTCTGTCTTTCAGTCAGTTTTCAATCCACCTCACTGCCCATTCATCTAACCCACATTTCCTAAGCTTACCTATGAGGATGCTGTAGGAGACTGTGTCAAAAGCCTTGGTGAAGTCAAGGCAGACAACATCCACCATCCTCCCCTCACCTATCCACCCAGTCAAGCCATCGTAGAAAGCTATCAGGTTAGTCAGACATGATTTCTCCTTGGTGAATCTGTGCTGACTACTTCTGATAGCTTGCTTTCCCTCCATATGCTTTGAGATGATGCCCAGAACGAGCCATTCCATCATCTTTCCAGGGATGGAAGTGAGACTGACCAGCCTGTAGTTTCCCGGGTCCTCCCTCTCGCCCTTTTTGAAGACTGGGATGACACTGGCTTTCCTCCAGTCCTTGGGCACCTTGCCTGTCCTTCGGGACCTTTCAAAGATGGAGGCCAGAAAAGTTTAACTTCCCGACGAGGATGGGATTCGAACCCACGCGTGCAGAGCACAATGGATTAGCAGTCCATCGCCTTAACCACTCGGCCACCTCATCACAATAATCATGAACAAAACTCATCAATAAGAACACATTTCATGGGAATTAGTTTCAACATTTGTATCAAGTCTGAGGGAAAAGCTCCAACTTTCTCAAACAACTATTCACTGCTTCTAGAGCTTTTTATTTAGAAACCTGAAGTACCACGACTTAGGATTATTTAACTTTTTTTACCTTTGGGTGCTGTTTTAAAGATAAGCAGACAATGAAACACCTTTTTTTCTTTTAGGGGAATAGGAAACCTGGGAGAAATACTTTCAGTTCATTAGATTACTAAGATCAATAGGTACAATAAACACAACTATGCTTAACAAAATATTTAGGATACTCTGAGCTGAAACATCTGCAGACAAGCAAACATTTTGAGTAGTTACATACCAAATACAACCAGTTTCCTTTAATAAGCAGCCACAATTAATTTTTTTTTAACTTAGCTATGTTATGTGCACCAAAATGAACTACAAGAGGCTCTGAACCAAAGTTCAAACCGATATATGTATATATATACAAGTCACCGAGATCAAACTAGGCAACTTCTAGATTTATAAAGACATTTTTTCTTGTAGGACTTTTATTTGCATTATTAGCAGGTTTTATACTGCAGGAACCCACCATAAACAAATAGTGATTTCATCTTCATTTCATCTTCATTTTCTTCTGCATAGTAATGTTAATTAAGTTGCTTAAATAACTGTAAGAGCAACCATCTGCCCCCTGAGCTTAGAAAACTTTTTTCTTCTCATATTTAACGAAGTGATCTTCATAATTTCTTATTCAGTCATAACATATGTTTTAAGATCTTGAAAAGGTCTAGCAGTGTCTTTTTAGTATTGATTATTTTGGTTTCCCTTGTTTGATATAACTCATTAGGACTTTTTATTGTGGCCATAAATCCCCTGAGCTCCATAAGCATTTTGTCTTACTCGGTTACAGAAAAGTTACCAAATGAAGCCCTAAAATGCTTTCAAGTTTAAAAGTTTATTCATATCATAAACACTGGACTGGTTTTCCCTTTGTTCTGAATGGAAGCAAAATAAAAACAAACAAGGCAACTATATGCACAAAGGCCAGATTACACATACAAGGAGAGCCAGACTTAACAACAAACAGTTTCAATAAGTATTGCATCCTCTGACATCAGGATATTCCGTTTAATACAAACATGGACAAATTTACGTCTGCAAAAATCAGGAGAGTTTTTGAAGGCAATTCATAAATAGACACTGAAGTCAACAAATGCTGACCTCTACCATGTGACTTTTGGGATCTTGATCTTCATTGCACAGTGAGATCAGAAGGCTACCAAGGTGGTTTTACCTTCAAGAATTATGTAAGCCCGTTTACATAATGATAAAGTTAATAAAAGCTAAATTATAGCTCCTGAGCAGAAGATTTCGTACTATAGATGTAGCATTGGAAGTTTCTTTACAACATGAAACATTTGAAGCCAGTGCCAAATTTTACACCCAATGTTCCCAACGCTGCTCATTGGTACATGGAATGATACTTCAGCAATGTATTCCAAGGGTGTATGTACTCTGAAACCTAACACCCCTTTCATACTATCTGGATTTTTATGTAGCAGAATGACTTTCTATTAAGTAAGTAAAAACCCCACGCTTTCACTATTTCCATCATTTCTGAAGGGATACTTAACCTGAGATGCAAAAGCAAAATGTTTTCATTTGTCAGTTATTATTCACAGCTGGGTTCCTGTAGGAACATTTTGTGCATCAGCGTTGCCATAGCAATTGCCATAGAAACCCCTGAATGCAATGGAGTAAAACCTGTTGAAACTTACAGTTCCATTACAGCTCTATTCAAAAATATCAACCCTGGACTGAAATTGTTCACTTATCTATAGTTTTGTCAGCAACAACTTATGTTTTCTAGTCTCTTCAATATAAATACACTAACTACACTACAGTAATTTCAGTCCAAGACTGTTTTATAAAAGCATACGGAAAACTCTGACAAAATAATTTTGTTAGAAGTACAGAATCCTATAATTAAACCAGTGATGACTCTGAAAGTGTATATTTTTTGTTTTGTCCCAGGTCAAAGAACATTCATTAAAAAGTACATTTATGGGTAGGAGAGATTTCCAGCCAGTTTCTTCAGAAATACACATGTATATGTATGCATATATTTTTTTAAAAGTATTTGTGTGGATGAATACAGATACATCCCTCCAAATTAGTACAATTCTTGCAAAAACAGGCATTAACATGTTAAGTGAGACTAGTGGATCAGACAGGAAATGGGACTGTGCTGTAAAGTAGGCCACAATGGGTTGATCTGCCCATGGACAAAATTTTCTCATTTCTTTCGAGGTAAGATTGTCTACCGATGCAGGAAGGTTGATATACTTCTTATTTTACCTTATTTATGAGCTTTGTTATCAATTACCTTAATTAATACAAGAATTTAGTTGCTTTCCTTCTACAATCTCTCCTTGAAGTACAATGTCAGAGCAGCAAGTGCAATAATGAGCTGTTCCTTTACTAGCCTCGTATTCACACTGTTTCAAATGTATTGGTGTATGTTGTCATAGGCCGAAGACAAAGTAAAACCAAATTTCAGGCCAGTAACTCCAGGTCACCTGTGTTAAAATGCCTCCCAAAATAAATGCAATGACAGTGCTTAATGGTCAAAACCTAGCATTGCATGAAAGCTGTAAGCAGAAATATCTTGTAAGAAACATCACTTGTACACACCATCAAGGAAAAACTACTGCTAGTAATAATCCAAAAACTTAATTGTTTAAATATATTATCAATATTGCTAAGGTAACACTGCTGTTCCTCACTCTGCCAAAAAACCAGGAAGAACCCGTTTACTTCTGCTATATGTGCCATACATTCCAAAACTTTCCTATCCAAGCACCAAAAAAAGCTAGTACAGAACTGACATTGCCTACTGAAAAGATTGTCAGCAGGCCCTATGAAATAAGCACAGCTCTATACAAAACTTTAAAGTTTGTCCATATTTATTTATGAAACTATAAGGAATAATATAGTTCGCTCCAATAACTAATAGCAGAAAAATTTTCAACTTAAATTTGCCAGAGATCACTTGCTTTAAAGAAATAAACATTTATGGGCTATTTCCCTTGCAGATATGGCATATTCTCATCATATAAGCTAGTACCATATCTTTTTTTTTCCCCCCCCTCCAGGAAAGTACTCCATGATTTGTAACAACTTTATAATATACGGTAGAGTATTCACTCTGACATGCAGAAACCACTAGTTTTAGACTCACTCGTTATTGGGTTTTGTCACACAGCAGGATGTTAGCAGTTGCACAATTGCACACTGTTTCCTTCTGTGTTTTCACCAGGTTTTTTTGTTGTCTTTTCTTCCCAAGACATTCATCACTATTATGGCCCCTCTGAAAGTTTTTTTAATGCCATGTCTTTAAATTAGGGCATGTTTATCTTTGTTCTTACTCTTGCTGATAGCTCACGTATTTGGGTTTCAAAGAGGTCTATTAATTAGGTTTAGGAAGCAGATATACACTGCACTATTTCATTATAAAAACCGAAAAGTCTGCTAATTACAAAACCAAGAGAACAGGTTTTTCAGGCTGAATACAGAAAGCACCAGAACACAGGGACGATATTTCTGCTTACAACAGCAGCGGAAGTAAGAAAGTCATAAACCACAAGGGAAGAAATCAAACAGATGTCGATTTGATCAATGATGATGCAAAATTGTATGCTGTTTCCTTCACTGATACCAGAACTACTGTCGGCAGCCATCAGAGACTCAGAAACGTAAGGGAAATGCTCCTACTACTTTTGCTTTTGTGAAATATGTTTCTGAAGCCAAGTTGTTGGAATTTTTTCTACTCACTTATACTGTACCTTCTCATTAATTATTTAATTGAAGAGCTCCAGTGTGGGCTCTTCTCATTAAAATAACATCTTGCTTTCAGTACAGCATTTTTCATTTTCAAACGCATCTAAAACGCTGTTCTGGGATTCTATGAAAAACTGATACAAAGAGATCACTTCATCCAATACTCTCCCCACCTCCAACTAAAGTTGGGTCTTTTGCATTAAACACATCACCGTTTTAATGACGCTGCAAGACTCACTGACAGCATTATTTGCGCAATAGCCTCACAGGCAGATCTCCCAACCTTGATAACTTCAAGCTGAGGAAGAACAGATATGCAGCCATGTGAGGAGTCAATCACTTGGGAGAAGCGGCTTAACAATGAAGAGCCTACAGAGCTCAGCCCTACAAGCCTGATGCTCCAGTGTGGGCTCTTTGTTAAGGGTAAAGATTGATGATAAGATGCTGCTTTCTCATTCCTAAGAGAGTAAGGCGGCACCAGAATTAAGCCAAGTGGCAACCACATCCTGTGCACGGCACGTGACCTCACGATCTGAATCAGAACATAAAGAAAGGAGAGATAGCACCCAGTACAACGTGATAAGAGCAGAGGCTTCATCTCGCTGTAGGCTGGCACCACCTCTTAGCCCTGCACATGCACTCGAACGCTCTGCAAGGGGCAGAACTGATGAAGATTGGTTTCCTGTGGAAGCAGGCCCCTGTGTTTGTCACATAACTCAGCAGCCTTTCCTCTACCTCTGTGACACTTGCCATGAGAAGGCTGTAGTTAGTTCAAAGCAAAACATCCACGGCCGTGTCCTGCCAAAAGAACATAAAGCGGCTACGCTCCAGCAGCCATCCTCAACAGCGGCACTAATTGGGGTCGCTCACCTCCACACACACACAATTATGTTAAAACCTGAGTTTATAAAAAATATCAGAGCCAATAAAGATATCTTTTTAAAAATTAAACTGGACAATGGGTTGAAAAGTTACTGGCAAGAGAAGCAGTCATATGCCATTTCCTGAGGAAACCAAGCTTTCTTGAAATCACACACACACACATCTCTCTGCACATCTGACTTTTCTAGGTACCTTAAAAAGCAAAGTAAACGGTTTTGTAATTTCCAGCTCCCACCCCCCTATACGTCCTACTGAGAAAGATGAAAAAAGTTGAGGAGGTTGGTTTGGTTGGTTTTTTAAACAGAAAATGTGTGAAGTAAATCTATGGAAAGGGGAAAAAGTCTGCTCTTTAAATTATCATAATGAATCAACCATCCTACTCAGGGGAAAAACAAGCAATGGTTTTTCCAAAGTTAAAAAAAAAAAAAAAAAACAGGTCGCTGGTCACAAGAGGAAAAAAATTAAAATGAATAGCAAGTGAAAAATATTTAATGTAAGCCCTAAACCATGGCAAAATATATATTAATGCTGTGTCTGATATGTAAAAAGAGCTTTAAGTTGATAATTCTAAACTCAGCTGGACTGCGAAAAGAAAATACAGACAAGAAACATTACACTATTTTTAAGTTGTCTTTAAATGGAAACCTGATAAGAAGAGTTACACCTTTGCTCTAGTAGAATGTAAAAAGAGTTACAGTACACTTGTAACGAGCAAGTTCTACTGTGAGCAAAAGCCTCCGCAAAGAAAAGTTTGCCCCGTAGCGCATTCAAGATTTAGCTGATGGCTAAAGTGATATTAAGGCATTAAATTACTGCAGAAGACATTTATTGTATGCATGCTCTGATGTCATGAGTGTAAATCTTTGCATTCCAGATTACAAAGCCTAATAGAGAGTAATACAAGTAACATTTATAGCGGGTGTTCTGTCACTTTTACAACAGCATCACACAAAAATCTTTCTATTCTTACAGAAATCTCAAAGCGTATGAGTCACTGCATAAAAAACTCCAAAATTCTAAATATTTGACTTCCAAATAAATACAGGTACATTCAATAATTGAGCTTGTTTTCCTACACGAGTTTCCTACACTAGTATTGGCAACCAACGACACGTATGTGCTTTGTTAAAATCTCCACTTTGAGAAATTTGTGACAAAGCAAGACAACAAGCATCCATACTGACCCCAAAATTTGCTCTGTAGCACCAAAGTTCTGTTTACCTGAGCAATTTCTAAACTGCTAAATTAGGCTGAGAAAAAGGCTTATCAGTTTCCTCAGGGGAGACACAGCTGCTCGTTCCACCAGACCAACTGTCCTCATCTATTCACCTCACAGCTGCAAAATCTTCAATCAATTGTCATCTGAACATGGATGAGACAGTTCCTGGGACTACTAATACCTTGGCAAAAGAGACAGTAAGAGATTTCTTGCTAGGCAAAAAAATATTATCTGGATTAATGATTAAAACAGTTTGAGTTGAAACAGGCAAGGAAATAAGACCTTAGATGGAACTTGATAACACAAAATCAGTTCCTTTAAATAAGAGATTCAGAATACAAACCAAGTTTAGAGTCCAATTCTAGAGTCAATCTTCCTACCCACGCTTTGTGGCAATTATATGTTTCTGTAGGTAGAACTCAGTTGCTGAAAATCTTGAGGCAGGAGCACAGCATCAGAAAAACTTGATCATGTCCTACCTCTACTGCTTATTACAAAAACAAAGAGAATGAACATTCATGGACAATGCTCCTAAAGGAAGCATGAGAGCTGCTTCAGTTGCATGAAGTTGCCACAGTAAAAGAGGAATGTAAGAAACCACTATTCTGTTTGTGATCACAAAATTACAGTACACAGTTTTTGTAAACTGCAGTGTACATTAAGGGGACATTTCAGAGTTGTCTCATTGTACACAGGCTGTAAAAGGATCTGTAAAAGAGACCTCCACAGGCTGATAGGAGAAAGCTATGCAAAGTACACATACAGACCTGAAGGACACTGGTGGTCAAAAAAAAATCCAGTCCTACACGCACAGTAAACATACACACTATGAACAAAACCACACAGGAATGACCTTCAAAGAGGGAAAGAAGAAATAGTTCAGGTGCTAAAAGAATATACCTTTTCAATACCTTGACAAAGATACTAAAAAGCTACCATGACACCAAGTATCATAATATTAAGCCCTCCAAAACAAAGGACTAACACCAGTAGCAGATAAAGTTTGGTTAAGCCTTAAATGGACTTAAAATGTTACACATTTTTAAAGTAAATACCTTATGTAGTCACTCATAGTCCCCGCAGAAAATCAAAACAAGAAACATTTATTCACATACTGTTGGTAAACACAGCCCCCTGCCGTGCAAAATATAAAACCTGTAATGCAGTTATCTTTCTGTCACTGTGCTCTAGGATCTTTCTGTAAATTACTGTCTACTCTCTCATTTACATACAGAAACCTGGTGGCAAGCAACAACAAAAGAAATTCAATTTCCTCACAACTCTCCTACTCCAATAAACAGGAAATTAGAAGATTCTGAATGGACAGGTATCGAACAGCCTATCCATTGTAACACATACAGGAACCTTCCCTTTAAATCCTCCTCTCCATGTGTTTAAATCATTTTTTTTTTTCAATCAAGCTGTAAATGGTGAATACAAACACATTACATATAAATTTAAAACATCCTCCAAATAGGAAAAGTTCATGATTAATTTCAAACTCTTGTTGAAATGAAATGTGAAAAAATCAGTGAAGTAGTCTATTACAAAATACATGACCAGACAAACGTTGGGTTCTGCCAGATGAGTTGCAGATTAAATAAGAAACATTAAGGAGGGAAAATTATTTTAAATCACAAAATATAAACAACATGAAAAGGAGTTATTATTTAACCTCTGGATTAATCATATGGTGCCCAAGAAATTGTAGATAGCTTTGTCTCCTACGAGAATTGACTAGGAAGATGCTATAAAACAAGCATCACTGCTTATTAATTGGGTCACCACAGATGTGTCACCAGATCATATTCTGACAAACTGGAAGGCAAGAGTTGGAGGGATTTATTATCATTCTGTTATTTCAGGAATAATAAACCAGCAGATTAGCAAGTAAATATCAACATTTAATGATAAACTAACTTAGCCTCCTAAATCCTCATTTTTCTTCCTTTTTCATTTGTATGGAGACTGCTGGACATTTCCTACTACTTTCTGTTCCGTTACAGAGTGCCCCCATGTCAACACAGCACAGGGGAGAAGGATGAAGAGAACTCCTTAGGTCAGTTACTAGTTCAGAAAAAGGAAGATATCTGGGGGAAGAAGAAAAAAAAAAACTACAAAATGTGATGGATGGGACAAAAAGGGTGCTATATACCCAGGTACAACAAAAGCATATCATCACTTTCCCTGTCTGCACTTCAACAGAAATCACTGATAGATTTGTAGTTAACTTACTATGACTTCATTTACTGCTTTAGGTTAGACAAGCAACAGATATGAGAGTGAGGGAAACTCAGCTAAGCAGGCCCAGTTACAACTTGCCTGATCTTCTGCTGTAGTAATAAATTACACAGCATAAAATTTTGGATGTCAATGTATCTAAAGAAATTGCAGCAATAAAATTGTTGGAGTATATTAAAGGGTCCTCAGCTTTTTAAAATTTGAGTACAGTACATTCTTTTTTTAATCTATCTAGTCACATACAACTTGCATTTTTATCTGTGGAACAGAAGTCATTATACAGCTTTCAAAATAGAGCCATCTTCGTCTTATTGTTCGGTACAGAGTGGGGCAGGGAAGACACCAAGAAAGAAAAACTGAAAGCTTCTCCTTTTTGGTATAATTTGCTACAAGAAGTGAGAGTCTTTCAAACAAAATCTTCTCCACACTCAGTTACTCAAGTGATTGAATTCACTTTTGAAAATACAGCTTTAGAATCCATTTTTTAAATAAAGACATAACTGGACAGCTAGTAAAATACAGTTAGCTATTGGCCTTCACACTGGGTGCAAAACATGACAAAGATGATAATACAGTAGGAAGCAGAGTACCTATATTCCTGTCAACTGATCAGGTTAACTTTTCTGAATTTTAATCTATCCGTCTTGCAATGATATTGAAGTTCAAAGTTGGGGGAGAAAACCACAGCATTCTTGATACTAACAAATGTAAGTGGATGTTCTGACACAGTTGCAGGTATTTGTTTTAGTCATGTGTTCCTATTGAGTTTCTGTTCATAAAGACCTTGGTATGAGCTATTATTATTACCTCAAGTTTTCTTTTCCACATCAGAAGAAATAAATCAAGGAAATTCCACAGGTAAACCTGTTGTGTTCTTTTAAGGCAATGTAATGACACCTTACCACAGAAAAGAGATTTTTCATATCTGAGATTTTTACAGGTGACCAAATGTATTCAAATCATTCCTCTTACAACAGTTATCCCTAGAAATTTTCAGGACCCACAGGAAAACACAGTTAATTTAACCAACTCACATATTCTCCAGCCTACTGTCCCCTGCCAGCCCCCCAAAGACCATGTTAAAAATCAGCCTTTCTCATCTTTTGTTTCCAAATACTACAATTTTTAAATGTTCCCATAGAAACACTGTTTCTTTACCTGGAAAACTTTATTGCCAGCTCCCTCTACAGTCAAAAAAATAACTCAGAATATATAAACACCTATTATTCGGAAAAACGTAAAAAGAAGTTTAAGTGTCTTATTATTAGTATTAGGGTATTAACCAGAAGCTCAACTCTACTAGATGTTGAACAAGTACATAAAATAATAACAGACTGCTTACAAGATCATATCCCGAAGTCTTAGCGAAAAGGAATCATGAAGAAGGATAAGAGTCTATAGAAGAGAAACAGGGTAAACATACAGGAAGCAGATGGTTGGCCATGGTGGATCACTGGGATTTTCTTTTTACATTAAAAAAAAAAAAAAAAGTCACAGACACACTTCACATAGGCACATGCACACACACCCAGCTCAGAGAATCACGATGTTTAAAAGCAGTTAACAGAACCTCATACTATTCTACATGTTATGTGTATTTACTTATGTATTTCACTGCAATTTACTTCGAGGGCCCTTTTTTGTTTAACTTTTAAACTGTTTAGTGAGTTTAAATTAAGTGCTTTTTCTAAATCAGCCCAAAAGTAAAACATAGTCCACCTCCAATGGAATGCAACAAAACCCAGTACGCTGCACTGAACGTGGGTGCCTTTAGTGAAAGGTGAAAGGTACTGGGCCAAGGTAGGAATGTAAACCCATGTTAACTGAGCAGAGAAGATTTTGTTAGAGCTCATCAGCCAAACACTGCTTAAAAACAAACCCCACCACAGTACTAAAGTATTAAACTGGTTCCTAAGCAGAGATAATAAAAAAGCAAAACCAAAACCAAATCCCACGACAAGACTGAAGAAATTGTGGCAACCAGGTTTAAATCAAATACCAACTTTTGCCCTTGTGGATAAGAGTTTCCCACCCCAGTGAAAGAAGCAACAGAAAATCTCCACGGTCAAAAAGGTGATAGTGCTAATATAGCTATACTGAAATCTCTATGGTGCATAATTGTTACAAAAGCCTGGAAAATTTTACTGATCACAGAAATGTGTTTTGAAACACACTGGCAGACTTGACTGCACTAAGCGGTGAGCAGCTGCCCACAATGAGTAAGGGTCCCTGGAGGGCTAATTGTTCCTGAAGTATTGATAGCAGTTAGTGGAGGTGAGGCTGATTAGAGGTAGAGGTATAGTCTGGAAAAAACAGTAAACTTCACATATATTTGATTAAATCCTCCATAATCATTATCAATATCTTCTGTTTATCATCATATCCTGCAGCCTCTCTAAACAGAAATAGGAAAACATCGCCTTGTTCCTATGTTTGCTTGCTGAAAAGACTTACTTGCTAAAATGTAGTACTAGATGCGGTGCTTACAGATCAACCCCATCTCAGGGAGATCTTTAAATAATAGCGTGTTTCCTAAAACAAACATTACTATGTGCATGAAATATGTTGATGTGCTAAAGCAGCTCTAACAGTGGGGTTTGAGGGATGACTTTGGGGATATTGACAGTGAGTAATCTAATGACTCAGCTAAAAGTTCTACTACAGCAGGTATGACACCCCATATATATTAAATGCTTGCTTATGATTAAGTAGCACATCACTGCATATTTAATCTAGCCAGAGTTAAATATTTTTGGTAGAAAAGTGGAAATTAAGGGAAATAAGACAACCTAAAAACATTAGAACTTTCTTATTGCTGTAAATTTCCTATGGCTGCAAGTTATTTTTATTGTTATTGGAACAGATGATGGAGGGAAGGAAATATTTCATTCTACTTTGCTTGTTAACATCCTTCATATTCTACAGATAGAAATTTTTACTGTTTCTGCAAATTTTGTGGTTTTTTCATAACATAATAGGGAAGGAAAAGAAAATACAACAAGATGCAGCATATCTGAATGAAACCATGAGGCTATACAGCATGAAAACAATCAGCTGAGAAAGATTTCATCCTTGTTGTAAACTACGCAAAGTCATTTATTCTGTGTTTGCAAGACTGCACTGAAGGAGTTCTTATCCACTATAATCAAAACATCAACTTGCAAACGACCAAAACAGAAGTTAAGGGTATTTACTTACACTGGTGATCCAAGCCTAATCACCATGCCTGTGTTATTTATCACCCTGTCAGAATGCACTTCTCTCACCCACAGAGGAGGAAAAAAAAAAAATTTAAAAAATAAGCTTAACATGCCAAAATGAGAAAGCCTCACTCTTTATCTAAAGTTATATAGTTTCAGCTTCACAGTTCCAATGATTCCTGCTCCAACCAAGACAGTGACTGCCACAGAAAGTCAAAAGTGACATCCATTTTTATTAAATGTATTCTCTAGATTTCACCAACATAGCCCAACAGGAAGAGGAGACTTTTAATGACAGGTGGAACAGCAGATTTTTATACTCCTTACAAAGTAACTAGAAATTACTGGTTTTAAACACACTTCAGCTATTTAAAAACTAAATATATTTCACACTCTCTACACGCTCTTTGTGAACATTCCATTTACTTGTACGTCAGAGTATAAAAGCTGTGTCACCAGCCTGGTCACTAATACGCATTTACAAACAAAATGCCACAGCACACAGCCTAAAGATGGTGCTACCTTTTACTTGGAGGAAAACTTCTTGACGTTGCATTGGAACCAATCAGGTATTTCAGAAATGTCTGTTCTAACTCCCCAGGCTAGTAGATATAATAAAGAAGAAATATGTAATAGTGAAAAAGCAGGTAGAACACAGCAGAGTCATAACAATGCACGTAGAAAGTGTCTCAGGAGATTTAATACCAATAGAAATTATTTGAAGAATGACCTAGAGACAAAACAATCACGTGTACAAACTGCAGATGACAGCTTTATCCAGGAATCATGGGAGTCATCTGTTTTTCACCAAGAAAGAAGAAATAAAGCCCTTGGAAAAAATAAAAAAAAGATAGGAAAAAAGCCCCCCAAAGCAACAAACCGAACACTAAATATTAGCTACAAGCAGCAGCCTTAGACCAGTAAGATGGCTTTTGTAAGAAGCAATCAGTAACTCATTTCTGTTTGTATCTCATTATGCAGTCCCAGAACAAAGCAAAGGACAAGATGGGAAGGGGGAAGGAGAACAACCAGAAAGCAGAGGGACACCAGTGAGTTCAACACGAGAGCAACTCGTTTGACTGTTGGGCCGCGGAAACAGCTTTTCTCTCAATGTCGGATCAAGCCTGCCATCTCGTGGGATTCAGACTCAGGCCAGCCGGCTGGCAGAACCTTTTTATTTCTTTCTTAAGGCAGCATTCAAAATAATTTTTTTTTTTTTAATCCCATCCAGGAGGAGGAAATGCAATCCATACCAAGTTTTGTAAGACACGATGATTAAACATATGTTTAAACTTGTATTTGCCTTCAGGGTATATTCTCTTCAGTTACAAAGCCCACTTCATGTGTACATGAGACTTAAGTCAGCAGTTGGCGCCGGCTCTTACTTTAACCATTTCAGCACATCCTCACCTCACTGGCTCTGGGTGTGCTACAGAAGCTGATATGAGTCATCCTCTCCACCGTCCACACCGCTCTCTGGGACCTACATCCACTTCCTTTAAGGGACTGGCTCCCAGGCTGCAAGTCCCGATGCAAATGATCCCTTCATAACAATTTCCAACTCTACTACTCCTTTTATGGGCAGAGAAGTCCATTAAATAAACTAGGAAAGTTAGGTAAGATAGAGTGGGGGATTGTAAATGTTTATCTGCTTTATTAAAATAGTCTGTCATAATTGTTAGGTTATGCTATCCGGAATATTCTTCAGCTTTCCAATAAGATTATTTCCTGTCTTTGCAATAAGACATTACTAGAAAACAACTAATTCAAGGACTTTTGCAAATACAATTAGTTTTATCTATCTAAAGTGTTAGTCCACAATTTATGGGACTTCCTTTTTGTGAACACTGTAGCCTTGTATTCTCCAAACATGTATGTGCCTTTTGTAATCACAAACATCTGCCGTTAAACTGCACTTGACTAGAGACATTTTAATTCAGTTCTTCAGGATGAGTCATTTCTGCTGATTGAACAAGGATATAGGAGAAACAGGGAAAGTTGTTAAACTTGTTTCTCTTCTCACCCTCATTCCAGACACATAATTCTTCCTTCATCAGTTAGCAGCTGGCAAGAGCTGCAACAGAATTATGATGATTTATGTCACGAAACCTTACTACCCACACAAGTTAGGAGTCAGCCTGAGTACTCCTCTCTCTGTGAGTTACAGTATGCAGCAATTTAGCTACCCTATTCTGATCCTCATTAAGGAAGAAGGGTTGTGTGATTAAAAGCACATGAATTAAGGTAAGTATCTACCATGTGGTATCTAACATACTACCTCATCACGAAAATGAACATATTCAGCTGCACACCACTGCTTTCCTGTCTTACTTTTACTCACATTGCAGCCATGGGCATGTCAGCTCAAGCATCTTTTTAATCTCAGTTGACGCTGTTATTTCTATTTAGTTTTTAAATACCAGATGATTTTTAAGAAAAAAAGAAAAAGCTTCAAATACAATTTGGACAATACCCCAGAATAACAACTCTTGCTATACCTAAGAGTTTCCAAATGTTAAAGCTCAGATAAAACAATAATCAACAGACATTAGCATAACCTGGGAGTGATCTGCTATCTAGCCACTGGACAGAACGTCACTGTAGGACCACTTTTCTGTATTAAATAAAACCACATTAAAATCTAGCTGTGTAATTCTAAGCCTGGTGGGTCCTAAATAAGTGAGTGACTAAAAATAGGTCACAGCACTTCACAACGGAGATGAGAGCTCAGCCACTGTAAGCCCAACCACTATGCTTTGACCAGACTGTACTGCAAGAGAAATGCTACGTAAATATGTACAGACACAAGTGTGAGTGTGCAGCTAACAAACATTTAGGGCAGCCTGAGGCTTTCCCTCCTCCACCTGCCTTCCTTTCCCTACCTTCCACCCTGCACACTCCCTTATTTTAAATGCTAACTTGCAACTCTTGACTTTTTCCTGCCAAATTTTTTTTTCTTTCTTTTCTCCTTGCTTTCCTGTTTCTTTTTTTTTTTTTTCCCCCTGTCATCATCTGAGATACAAAACAAGGCCGGCCTCCTAAAGAAAATGCTCTATTAAAGGCAGGCAAAAAAATGAGTCAGTGCCTTCAGCACTCTGCTCATTGTTTGGGGGGAAAAAACTTTTAAGTTTCACTCTTTTTGCAATAGTTTACTCACAAGCTAATTTTGCAATGAATTAGCCCCAGTAAAGTCAACAGAACTGCACAGTGTTCATAATATTAAACAAAAGGGGTATCTTCACTATATCAATTTTAACTCTTTTTGGTGACATACTGTATACAATACTGAAAACCTGACAACAGGGGTGTGATTCTAACAAAAATGTCTTTTAAGTAGGCCTGTATCATTCTTGGTCTGGCTCTATAAATTCTTACAGCTTCATACTGCTCCACTGAAATCAATACTCTCAGTACATCAGCCTACTTCCTTCCTTTAATCAGACAGCTACATACTACATGTGTATTTTTAAAGCCAGAAATCTTTTTCCAATCAGTTAAAACAATAATGTTCACCTATTAAGTTCTTACAAACCCTAGAAAACAAACATACCAGGTACTACATCTGGTTATGAAACAGCACCAAAAATAAAGATCAAAAAAGCTAATGTTTTTAAATAATAATTAATTATCTAAAGAAGATAAGTATGATATTGGGTCAATTTATTTGAGATTATTTTTCCTTGTATATTTTATAACTCTGCCATTTTAGTATAAAACCCACTAGTTCTGGCAAAGAAATCCTAGTAAAGTGGTCAAACCTCGTGACTCCCCAGTTCCTTGGTCACTGTGCCCTATCCCATACTTACTGCAGTTTTTCACCCTCCGAGTTGTACAAAACAACTATTTGTAGGGCTGTGCTATATATAATATTAGTGAAATAAAAATTAATCTCCTTTTGGGAAAGCTCTGTTTACCCAAAATTATTTTCATCTAACTCACAAAGTGGTTCAATGCAGTATTGGCACAACAGAGGTGGTGGCAAGTAATTGTGAAAATAGTGACAGGCAACTGAGGGGCTGAAGTGTTTTAAATTAGCTTCACTGCAAAAACCAGAGTATTGTTAAGTCTCACTCCTAAATATTTTCCTGATTTAAAAAAAAAAAAAGATAAAATATTCTGGTATGTTTCAATTAATTAATTTCTGTGTCTGTTTACAATGAGGCTGTTATTTAAAAAAAAAAAAGAAAGAACAAAGACTACAACAGTAAAAGTAACAACTTTGCTCCTAATTATATTCCACAGTATACCACATCCCTTGCCTGGGGAAAGGAACAGCCAAGCACCAAACAATGTCTGAGGCTTCGGTGAAGACCAAATCACAGCCTTTGTAAAAAGCCCAAACCCAAAAAGAATTTTGCTGTCTTCATCAGTCACTTGTGATATTAAGAAAAAAGAATATTTTTTTACTGACAGAAAGTTGCATTTAAGTTACACAAGCTTTTCTGGGTTACCATCACAAAGTTTGCAAATCATTACCAATTACTCAGATCAAAAATTCAAAATAAAAAAATAGCATAAAGATCTGGGATCCATGAGTAATTTTAATAAAGTCTGGATTGTCAAGGTGAAGAATCAAAATTTTGGTTAAAATTACTAATGTGCTTCTCATTGATAAGTGTTTTTCTCACATCTTCTGACAGGCCTTAGTGACTGAAGAAAAGCTTCAAAAATCTCATCCTAATGATCAAATGCAGCAAGTACCATGTTTTCACAGATAACTGCACCACCTTAAAAATCTACTTGAAGAAAAAAGATACAAATAAATCCTTGGTGTAATCTGGAGTGACCTTCTCAAAATCAGAGACAGAAGACCATTGTTGGATTTTTTTCTTCCTTTTTAAATAGAAAACTCAAGAGAAGATAATAATAACTTGGACCATTTTAAAAGGAAGTGGAAAACACCCAAAGTACATCTCTTTCTGGAACACAGAACAGTACACAACTTTTTACTCCTTCATATTTGTTTCTGGCAAGTATTCATGGTTTTCTTATCAGGGCTACCAGCATATATTTGACTAAAGGAATGAATATTTGATTATATAGATCGTATATGCTTGGGAACAAACCATAAACTCACGGCTGCATTCAACATTCCTCCATTTAGAGCTAGTCTAGTTTTAAGAACTGCAAAAGCCAAATATTCAAGAGCAACTAGGCAGTGCACATATCCCTGAATCTCTGGGTTTCCATATTGTACTTCTTTCTTTCCTGCCTCGGAATCTCAACTACATTGAATTTATGGGATTAGCTTCCAGAATCCTGAGGACAGTCCCATGCAAAATGGTAATTTTTACCCCCGTGCATCTTTTTTCTAGAATCTCTCTTTAAATAGGAGCAATGCTATGTTTTGTAATGGTACCTGGCCCTCATATAGACAGTGCCGAGCTGGAAAGACTCTTATGTTGATAATGAGCAGGAAAAATCATCCCTTCTAACTTTGGGAGGAAGCATTGAGACATCTTCTTGCAGAGGCTGTGTTGTAGGCACGAGGACAGCCGTACGTAAGGGCAGGCAGCTGAACCACCCTCATCCGAAGAGCTGCCCAGCCACAGCTGCACAAGAACCAGTGCATCACACCAGCCAGCAGCAGGAGTAACATCCTAACAATCTCTCTCCACACCAAGATACAACAGTAAGCTTTTCTCTTTCAATATATGCAATTAGGGAGCTGGCTTGGCAATTAGTTTTTGTAATACCCAAGTTCAGCATCTAAGTTAATCTTCCTTCTTGCTATATAGACTGTAGTTTCAATACCTGCCTGCTCCCATAAAGTCACCAAAAATAATAGTTACAAATTGTAAGTTTCTCTACAGTAAATTTATCAGAAAGAAAGTTATTCTTCTATTAAAGTTTACTGCAGAAACATGACTGTGTTTCCAGCCTCGATGAAACACATAGCACTTAGAAAAAAAAAAATACAGAGATTCCAAATTAAAGTTTTCATGTAAGATACTTAACATTGTTACTTGCACGCCACTGCTCTCTCAGCCAAGATTAGCACCAGTACCCACATGCCTTTATAGATTACAAAAATATTTTCATCTCAGATAGCAAAGGGAAGCTGAAACAAAACCAACCTAGCTGTTACAGCAGAACACAAAGAACAAACATAAATTATTCAAAGACGTTTCTGTCCTCAAATTCAGTTTAAGTCAACTTATAAATACAAAGACAGTCAGAACGCACTGGAGTTCGCACGTAACAATGCTTGGTTTGTTAGTTTTAAAATGTATAGATTTATTTCCTCAGAGCCTCACAACAGAGGGAGTTTTCAGAGAGATTTGCTCTGAATGTGATGGTGACCATCATAGAAAGAGGAGAGCGTCGCATACTCAGTAAGCAACAAGACAGAGTATTTTGAGGCCGAACTGGAAAGCCAAAGGACCACAAACTCAGTCACAGAAGAGATGCAGAACCCTAGATTTTAATTATTCATTTTGAAAAGCTGAAATACTTCCTGACTTAATCCTATGTAAAAAGATAAAGAAGGGACTAGCAAGATTTCGTCCAGCCTAGAGGAAGCACATTATAAATCCACACACAATAATAAAAACTGGAAAAATTCCAATTCCCCAGCACATTTGTTTTGAAAAACAACGTGCCAGCCAGCTACTTTCCTGGTAAGCGTTGATGAATTGACACGGTTCCCACTTGCTCTCTTATCTTTAGTTCCTTCCTTGCAATTTTCAACATTAAGAAACTGAGAATCTGCCAAAAAGGGTAGCTTCTAGAATTTCAAGGTTCTCAAGCCTTTCTCTGTTATAGCTCAGACAGTGAATGGTCATAACATCAATTAGGATCATCTGAATTTCTCAAAATTCCTGCTTATCAAGAACAACTTTGGTTCACACATGAACTCTGCTGTGGTGCCCCCTAGTTATCCAACATTTACAGAAGTCACGCTGGTACTACTACTAGCATTTTTTTGCTGCTATGATCTTGATTATTTACATTAAGTGGAAAAAAGCAACAGAAGCAAGTGAAGCGTTACAAGTTCAAGAATTCGATTAACTTTATCTTGTAGAAGTACCATACTACGCAGATAAAAAACGTTGAGGAAACAGAATGACAGAATTTGTACATCACTATACAATGGAACTGGGAACAGAGCAGATAGTAACTACTCAAAGTTTGAATTTCAGAACTAAAATTCTTGAATTTTTGGTTGGTTTTTTTCAGAAGCTTTTTCATATCTTATCAGATAATATTCCTTTCTGGTATTAGCTCTAGAGAAAGAAAGCAAATAAGGCTACAGATGTCTTCATAGTCAATAATGTAGTTAAATCACAGAATTCCCAATACCCATTAGCATTTTTGGAGACTGAAATTAAGAGTTCTTTCTACTGCACTCCTTTCCATAAACTTCAAACTTCTAGCTAGTTAGTACTGTAAGTACACTTTGTCTTCTATAAAGTAACAGCATCGTCTTTAATAAAGGGGAGAAAGTAATTTAGTGAATTATTTATTTCCATTTTATAATTTATTCTCTGATCTACCCCAATATAAAAGTCTATCATGCCAAAAGTATTTATGGCAGCTTTATTTAAAATGGGATACCATACAGTAGGTTATTTATGAGAATAAAATACTCACTAGTAGTCATTAAGACATCTCTTACACTTTATAAATTAAGTGTAAATATTTGGAAGATCCCAACTTAAAGGAATGGGACAAGACAAAACTATTTACACTTACGACCTAAACCGTGCTTTTACTGAGCAAAGTACACAACAACATTCACACAGTGCATGCAAATTTAGGTATAGCACCTGAGAAAATGTCACAATATACTAAGATTATGTGGGTAATTCCATTACAACTCCGTTGCATAATATTAATGTTCTTAATATTAAGTGTATCTACCCATTGTTAACTTTTTAGTAATAATTGATTCAAGGTGAATAATTAAGAACTTTGTCTTCTGGCTTTGAGTAAAAATCACCACCTGTCAATTATCTATTCTTCCTCGTTTCCAAGGGGCTTGAATACAAGCCCTTATGCAACATCAAGGCCTTTTTCGTGCGTCATGAGTGATGTTATAACGCTCGAGATAAGGTCTTGCTTGAGGACTTTGCTCTTTGGAGACTTTTGATTTGACTGAATAATTTACACTCTTAGTGCATACTTTTAATAGCATACATTCCTAATCTTAGTATGACTAATATCAGTCCTTACTAATAGTCACATTTTCACAGAAATATAACAACTGAGAACCCATCAGAATGTAAATATGTTTCAAGAATCAGACAATGAAAAAACAACAAATGCACGATGCAGTAGTTCAGTGACACATCGGACTTTATTAGACTGAGGAAAATAATGTCTCCTCAGCTCTAGTAATGCCCAAATTCTCAGTATCAAGCAAAAAAAAAAAGTTAGAAAATTTTAAATATATTCCACATAGATCTAAATGAAATTTTCCCTGTTCTATTTACTGCACCCACTAAGTAATAGCTGAGCTACAGATAGTAAAGAACTTGTCAGCCACATCTTGCATTCATTATACCAAACATGCGTCAGACTGATAGTTCAGCTTCTCAAATCAAAAACCAAAGTAGAATTCAGGTTCAACACAGGTTGCAAACAACAACAGTTTGGTTTACAAAAATAAGAAGCTAGTAAAAGTGATATTGTTAGGTGATATGCAAGTTGAGACACATTTAAGGAGATATGAAGTACACCTAAAGCTCAGTTAAATACTTTTAGCTCCTTGTAATTCAGCACAGACCGCACAATTTACACTAAGAGATAGCCTGGCTCTTTACAGCACTTCTGTAACCTAATACATGGTACTTAAATATAAAAGGACATCACAAAACCTATGACAGCATGTATTATTCTCTGCCAACAGAGGAGCTAAATCTCAGTATGTCCTGAACCACTGAAATGTTGATCAATTTATCTTTCAGTAATAAACACTTCAGTGTCAAGACAAGACAGTCCAAGTTTCTGCCACCCCTGATTACCACTCTCCTAAGTTGTCACACATTTACCCAGAGCCAACAATGTCTATAAGGTGAGATTCCAATTTAAAATTTTCATTTCACATTTATCAATTGAAAAGATTTGTCAAGCATACATCCACATATACAATGGTAACTATACAATCAGTCACTGTAAAGATTTCTATAACCACTAGAGTATTTATTTTTAAGTGCCATGTAAATTGCATAAAATAATCCTACAATGTGAAACAATTCTCTACATCTCAGTGACACACTCAAGGACTCAGCCTTGCACCAGCAAGGACTTTCGGAGTATGTTGTCTGCTCCTACAGGTGAGTATTTGGAATGTGGATATTTATTTAACCTCAAATCCCAAGATAATTTTACAACTACAGAAAAAAATAAATCTGTTTTATCTCCTAATTAGAATTCCTAAGCATTTTAAGTTATTAAATAAAAAGATATATTGAATTCCTAAAGAAAACAATCTCTGGTCTAACCTCTGACGAATTTAATGAAGAATTGCAGGAAGGCAATGACTAAAAATATTAGCAAGTATGACTAAATGCTTGTCAGTNGACAGACATGACCAAAGACCAATCAAAGACTAGTAGACAAGTGAATTCCACTATTTTCCACCACCTTCCCTAAGTGGTTACAAATGACATGTTTTTAACAAATCATACCATTTATTCATGATACTCTAATACCTGATAACATAAATTGTACTCTTCCACTATTTTAGGCAACATTACCAAGAAGTGACGTAAGCATTACAAAGAAGTACCATGCAGAAAGTGAAATTATATTACTCAATACCACAATCAGAATAAAAAAATACTAAAAGATATCAAAAAAAGGAACAGCATGTGACAATTCCCCACTCCTTATTAGATCTGGGAGTCAGGAAGGAAACTCCAAAGTCTTCCTCATCCCACCCCTTTATTCAAAGATTTTGTTTCTAGATTTGAGGATGTTCCAGGAATAGTAGTAGAATACTGGGAGATATGTACAAAAAAACACCCTACTTTCCATGTACTTTGAGGCTGTTAATTTAATGGTACATAACAACAAAAACCAAAACAAGATTCTACATGATTTCCTGATAAGCATCCAGCATGAAATAGGACATTCATTTGCTAATATTTCTTGATTTATTTAGCTTTTCAGGAGTATTTCTCAGACTACAAAAACAATGGAAGTTAGCTTTTTGTCTCTATGGGTGCCTTGCTTCCTGTCATGAGATATTTTAGTTGTTTTCTACATGGTAAATAAACAATGTAACAAAAATGTTACCTCAACCCCAGTGAAAAAACAGCAGGCTCTGAAGAACAAGGCTGTGGGTAACACTGCTAAAATACTCTCAATGCCTTCTCAACACTCTGTCCCCTCCATGAAAACACCAAAGAGGGTCCTAATTGCATGGTCAGTGGCAGATCTCACACAAAAAATTGTCCTAGAATGTAAGCTTTTCTCCATATCTACCACTGAATGATGTAAATTTTTTTTTTCCAGTACAGAGTGAATTATTTTTTGATTAAAAGTCGAAACTATTGACTTTGTCATGTGTCCCAGGGTACAAATCTCAGGACACCACAAGCCTGCAGAATACTAAGTGTCCCAGTGATATCATCACGCAAGCATATCCCCCATGACACCCTGTCCCATGGTCCTCTGCTACAAACTAAAAATCAAAATTAAAAAAAAATCCTTTTTTCCTTTTGTTAAATAACACAAAATTAATTCAAATATTTACAATAAATAATTATTTTACTTAATTTTAAAACTATATCTCACAACATTGCTGAAAGATCAGATGATGTTCAGCCTAGCGAAGAAAATGCCCCAGGTAGACCTTGTAGCGGCTTTCTAGTACCTAAAAAGGTACTAGGGCCTACAGGAGAGATGGGGAAGGACTCTTTATGAGGGGGTGTAGCAATAAGATGAGGGGTAACAGCTTGAAACTGAAAGGAGGAAGATTTAGACTAGCTATTAGAAAGAACTTCTTCACCCTGAGGGTGGTGAGACACTGGAACAGGCTGCCCAGAGAAGTTGTGGCTGCCCCATCGCTGGAGGTGTTCAAGGCCAGGATGGATGGAACTTTGAGCAACCTGGTCTGGTGGGAGGTGTCCCTGCCCAGGGCAGGGGGGTTGCAACTACATGATCTTTAAGGTCCCTTCCAACATTCTATGATTGCTGTCTACTAACCTCTTAGAAAATTAGAAGTGAAGCTTACCAAACTTTTTCTTCTTCCATTCCTCCTCTGGCACATTGGTTTATTACAGCAGGACTACTCATGGTAAGTGCTGAGCTTTCGGAATTCATTTTTTTTCTACAAAGAAACAACATCAAAAAAAACATGAAAAATGCAATATAAGTGAAGAACATGTTTACTAATTGACTAGAAAACCAAGATTTTAAGACAAGAACCTTTAAGATCAAATACAGTATGTTTTAATCACTTAAGTAAATGTCCTAAATCAATGGGATTAATAGGACGAACACATTGAGAAGGATTTGGCAGTTTTGTGGACTTGATAGTTATGCCAAACTCAACACTGATTGTCTTTTGTTTACTTTTCTGACCACATGCCAAAAGAGTTGATGTCAGCAAGCCTGTATCCAGGGCTATGCATAGTGTCAGATATGTTAATTCAGAGCAGCAGCCACAGCTAGCATTGCCATGGAATGATCCGCACAACACCGGGGAGAAAATTTCAGTTTCTGATATGTACAGATAGAGAAGCTTTTTAGCATATTTTAATAACTTATGATCATACTTTGCTTATTCGCAGAAAATAACAATTCATTCACGCCTGAAGTTACTCTCAAAACCACCACAAACATATTCAAATACTGGCAATAGCACTTCCTAAGCTACAACACTTCTAAAAGGTCTACATGACCAAAGCTGATGCAAGTAAACTACTTGCATTGTAAGAACAAATGAAGTCTCCAGATAAGGCTATTCCAGCATGAAACACTCTTATTTTTTGGGTAACAGGATCCACAATGTTAACATGGAACTTCTTACATCTATAGCTTTTTTCTTTCCCTTTTCTTTTAAAAGGGAGAGAAGGGAAAAAAATATTTTTAGCCATCAAAGTAATCTTATTTGACTTGATTTGACACCTGGTTTCTATTAAGATCAGCACTAAGACCTAATTGATTAACAGAACAGGTTCAACTGCATATTAATTAATAACTATTAGAACATAATCAGCAAATAGACTGTGCTTGTCAAGTTAATAATCCCCTGCTTTTTGCAAGAAGATACAAAGAACCATTAAAGAGCTGGTTTAACCTGTGTGAAACCTGGGTCAAAATCTGACTTGACAGTCATGGACAGCATGAAAAGTTGAGCACAGTGTATGTGTCCTATTAGTGACAGGCACATTAGGCCAACCTTCACAGAACAAGTACTTCGAAGAGAATCTCTATCTTTGATTCAAAATTCTGTCCATGCAGGAGTTAATAAACAGCCCTAGCAAGCATGTTTATCTGATAAAAGTCCCAAAATCAGATACCAAAATTTGATCCTGACTGGAATTAATGTCTTCTTTTTGCCTGCCCTTTGCTGTGAACAGAGCATGCAGCGCTGCCATTCCAGTGAAAACAGAATAGGTCCTTAATTTTGCAATTCTTTACATCCCTCAGAACGGAATAAAAATTCTGCCACAGTCTGTTTCTGAGCAAATTTATTTCTTCAATCTGGTTTTAAAGATCTGAAAAACTGTTCTGAAAGGAAGAATAACAAAAGTGTCACCTCAGCAAGGGCAGGAACAGACAGTTAGCCATCTGACCTCTTTTTGGATGAGTGCCTGACCTCAAATGTACTCCTCATTCTGAAGTTGGACCACTTGGAAAAAAATCAAAAGTAAAAAAAAGAAAAAAAAAACCCCAAACCAAAACACCAACCAACCACCAAAACCCAAACTCACTCAAAATCCTAGTAATTCTAGACGTGGCTCAGCAGGTGTTGAAAATTATTACTTGCTTCTCTAGTCTATAGTAGTGGAAGAAAAGCGAGTTGTTCTTAAATCTATTTTGAAGAAACAACACAAGAGTCCATACCTAAACATCTGCAAAGCTCCCCTCATTCAGGAAGCAATTTCCTGAAAGGGTAAATGCAAGCTTTTCTTTTGGTAATGAATTTCTGCTCTGTATTGGGAAAGCCCAGATGCTTCAATGACCATGCATGTTATGCCAACACAAGTTTAACACCCTCTTGCAGTCACTCGTACGAGCAAGATCAAAGGTTCAAGGGACGGTTAAAGCAGGCCATTAATTTTCCAAGTTGGAAGCTGAAAGATTCAAATTATGCAACCACAAGGTTGCTATTCCAGAAAAACAAAACAAAATAATACAACTTGTACTGTTCACTGGTGAACTAGTACCACAGCAGTGCGAGTTTTCAATGTATGACTAGAAGTGTTTTCAGCGCTCCCCTCCCCACCCTTGGATACATCTAAGCAAACAAACACTCCACACATATCTCTGCATTGAGACTTCCACGCTGAAACTAGAATAAAAGCAGAGGACAGAAGAAGTAATCGAAGTTACTGTGTTACAAACTTTGCTATGACCAAGTACTGATAAAGACTGACATGTATCTAGGAGAAAATAAATGAAAAATGGCATAAAACCAATTTATGTTCTCACACGTTCCAAGTTGAAAAAAAAAAAAAAAAAACCAAAAAACCAAGTAAAATAATACAGAGTGGAAGACATCT
>VXBJ01006516.1:625292-664210 GCA_013400055.1 Nycticryphes semicollaris | reverse complement strand
TCTGAACGAGGGGAGGTGTTGCTTCGGCGAAGTGTTGCCGCTCGGGCCCGGGGCAGCTGCCTCCGCTGGCCGGGCCCTGCCTCTTCCCAGGGCACCGGACTTCACCTCCCAGGTCTCCCCCTCCGCCTCCCGGCTGGGAAAACCAGGACCTGCGGAAGGCCGGAGGTGAGAAGGACACCGGCCCGCCGCTCCCTGCCCCCTGGCCGTGACAGGGGTTTTGTAGGGCTTGTACCGCCCTAGAAGCTCGGTTCCCTCCGCCACGTTGGTGCTCCAGACAGTTAAGGAGGAAGATCTACCAAAAAAAGGCAAAAAGCACCTGTTCCTCCCTGAAAACCTCAAACAGCAAAGTAAGGGACCAGGAGCAGGTCTCATTAGGTCGACAACTTAGGGAAAGTAGAGACGAGTAATTTACAGAGGGTAACAGACATGTCTGTTCCGGAGGAAAGAAGTATAGGAAATACAGTATGAAGCCCTATTGTTCAGGAAAAAATACCAGAGGCTGTGAAGATGAAAGCAAGTAGATGATGAACTCTTTAGAAGATGGACTTTCTGGTACGCATTTATACTGTGCTGGGTAAAGATAATCTTCCTTTCTGTGACCAAAGTCTATAGGCACTAGCTCAGTATAATAAATATGAACAATTAGAAAACACAAATTCAAATGAAATGTAGGAGGTAGGTCTTTCTCAGTATTGACAACGCAAAACAGCTAATACAAAATAACAACAAAAGAAGCAAAGTAGCTCACCACACATTGTAGCCCAGACAGCAGAAATATTTTAAAATAGAATAATCGTGTTCCTCAACTGTTGTTAGGCTTTTCATTTCAAACCTAACATCTTTAATCTTTCAGTTGTTTCAAATTGGAGAGGATAGAAATGCAGTATAGATAGACAGACAGACATCAGACTGTTTCTTTTTAAGTAAATGACTTAAATTCCATTTAATTTCTTCAGTTTGGGATACTAAACTCATCTCTGAACTCCACTTTACACAGTATGAAAACACTTCTGGAATTAAAGTCACATTTAAAGAAACTGCTTCTTAAGGTGAAATATTCTTTTTAAACTGGGGACAATTCAACTGGAAATCAGGATGCCATGGTAGTTTTACAACTACTACTTTTTTTTTTTTCTGCTCCTAAAGCAGCAATTCACATAAATTAGACATGTAAGGGAACCGGCACTTTTTTAGCTGTATGGCAATTAGCTATACAGAGATTTATATCTTAATCAACACTATGTTAAGGGCAAAACCTGGGTTCCCATCAGTGTTGACATAATTAACAGAATGCAGGAATCTTTGAGGCTGCTCAGGTCTGATTATTATTAGTGGTGTCTATTAGAAAAGCAGAGCTGCAGCCCTCAGCAAGTGCCTGTCCATTTTTCACTCAGGACTCGCCACGCCTGTAAAGGAAAAGTGACAGCTTTAGACCTCTATTTTAAAACCTAATTTAGTATTCATTATCCGGAAATGAGAAGAGATGCTGTTTAGAGACCTTTAACTTTTAGTCTATTTTATGTGTCCTCAAAATTTCCACTTGTGTACACAGGGAATGAAGGATTAGTTGATGTAAAATCTATAAATATGTAACATACTGGAATCTGCTCGTCCACATAACTAAAAATGTTGTCCAGGGAGATTCAACACTTTGAATAATTGCTGATTAATAATTCCTTGGTTTTAAGATGATAAACTATACAGCACAACTTCCAATTGTCGGTTCAGCATTTTTAAATCTTAACAAGTAGTGATATTGGACAGTTATACTTTAAAAAAAAAAAAAAGTGTTCTTTTTTAACAAGCCAACTTAAAGGTAAGAGCAGGAATATTCAAATAGATGTACCTGTATTCCCCAGGGCTAAGGCAGTCTGAGCAAAGAGGGCAAAGTTTAGAAATGAGAACTCTTCCCTGCTTTCCTGATTCACTGTAACCATCATTCTCACTCCACCCTCAGTAGCTGAGCATTGTCCAACTACACTGCAAGAGATGGTGCTTTCCTTCCTAACAACTAAATCACACCTTGGCACATTTGCAAAAGCTACCATAAAGAGTAGACGGTTTCCTTTCTGTTGATGACTAATGACTTTTATAGGTACGTCCTCTATATCAGACATTGCTACAGACAAGCAGGCCTGATTCTTTTCTCACTTTTAATTATTTTGAAATAAGTATGATGTAACAGATAGCAATGAAATCACAGCTGATTTTCATCAAAATTATAAAGGAGTCATTCTTGCAAACCGGGTTCAAATCAAGCAATGCTCTTCTAGAGAAGTAGTACAGAGAAGTGTGTTTGGGTTGAAACAAGCCCCTGGAGATCGTCAAAAGGCTGCCCTAAGTTAACTCACACTTCAGAGGCCTCTGGGGGATACTGCAGAGGAAATAAAACACATTGCTCAATGTTTGCCCCAAACCTACCTCTTCTTCCTCTTGCAATTCTTGCTGTACAGCCCTCTGCTTCCCACCATACCCCATCAGTACATGGCTTGTTGCAGGGGTGACACAGAACTTGTTTGGTGCGTAAAGAAGTGTCCTGTTGGTAGTTCTCCCATGCAGATTATTGCAAAATGTCAAAAGCTCCAATAATGGTACCTCTAACCAAATACACTCAGTGGTTACAGACTGTTGAAAGAAGTGCCACTGTGGCTCAAGATTAAGACATGAATCCCCCTATTCTGTCTTCAGCTGTCACCAGCCTCATCTCTGCTCTGAAGTGGACCCATTTCCTATCTACTTCCTATCCATTTCTCATGTAAAATGAGCATAACACCACTCGCTTCTGGCCTTTGTAACCCCAGTTGTGCTCTTGTGAGGAAAACAATCTGGCTTGCGACACACCAAACAACTCCTCCGATGTATATCCCACTCACGTTGTTAGTATCTGATTTCATAACCAGACCCACTGGAATTGGTTGAATCATCTGAGAAATAAAGCATTACTAAAACAGGGTGTGGTCACAACATTCATAAAAAGCTCAGAAAACGTTACTGAAAAAGACTTAAATCATGGTTATTGTTCTGCAACTTGCACTGCAGATTACTTTCACGAGGCAGGAGCTAGATGCAGCAAAATATTCTTGGCACTTGACACAAAATCCTTTGGGAACTTTTTTCTTTGAAACAGTTTAGTTTGGTAACTATGTTAAAAATAAATAAAACAAGTCCATTTCCCAAGTGTTTACTTTTCTCTTTTGCTATACTAGGCATCCAGTCTTTTGACAAACTTAATCCTCTGTAATTGGGTTAGAAATAAAATTTTCTCAGCCATGGAAGAGGTGACTTCTATTTTCATTTTTGATCTGTATTTTTTGTGTTCTGTCAAAGGTAATAAAGAACTCTGGGTCTGCGGTTGTTTGCAATGGTAAATATTCCAATGAAAGGCAGAATGTAGTCTCCAAAGGTTGCTTTACTCTGATATGGGAAAAACAGTACCAGTCTCCCAGGCCCTTTGTATTATCTTGGTTTCCATGTCTATTAATAAGAGATGTTATATTCTCTAGGATATTATATCATGATTATCAATAGACAAATTAGTTGAGTAAAAGCTTATCATAAACAGGGTTGGCTGTTACAGAAATTCAGAGCAAGTTATGTGAAGAATTTGATGTTGATTTACAGTCAAAGGGTTAATACAAAATTTGCACAGGGAGCACACACGTGTTGGAGCACTTAAATTACATGAAACCACAGGTGCATAGTTCCCCTGTGGAGAAAAAAATACCAATTCTATGGACTATTATGAAATAAATTTACCTGACATATAATCAAGACTGCCTCTCTCCAAGTAGATCCTCTTGTACACCAGTAGCAACTAAATAGTTAGAATTCCAGCTAAATCAGCAGCCCAACAGGACAGCATTCCATACACTCACTCAACTAGTTCAATCTTCCAGCTATTGTCAAGGCCTGTGAACCAGCAGCCAAGTCTGGAAAAAAAGGTAGTTTGATTTCTGTGGTAAATCAGCCTTGAATGCTACAGCTCCCTGTCCTTATAAATGAAGTCTTTTTATTAACTGATGAAGAAAACTCTCTAGATGTAAAACTTATTCTTGCACTGATGTTTATTATTATGTCTATTAATAGTTTATAATAAACTGTTCTATCTAACTATATCTAACTACCCACACACCCCCAGCATCTTTCTTATTTTCACATCAATGTTTTCAAACTCCCAGCCTTCCCACAGAAGAACTGAACCTGCAGCGTTACGGTAGGTATGGGCAAGCACTTCAATTTCAGGGCATCGA
Source organism: Nycticryphes semicollaris (assembly GCA_013400055.1). Classification (NCBI taxonomy): domain Eukaryota; kingdom Metazoa; phylum Chordata; class Aves; order Charadriiformes; family Rostratulidae; genus Nycticryphes; species Nycticryphes semicollaris. Next base: position 659,960 of record VXBJ01006516.1, on the reverse strand, counting down.
GGAGACATCTGACACTGAGGAAAGAACATTTCCTTTTCCTCTGCATTTTTGTGAAATGGACAATATGCCCAATCTCTACTTATTCAATCGACTGCTATAAATATGAAATCATCGTCAACAGCACAGCTGCCCATAAAAATGAACATAAAAGGTAAATCAGATGTTATTAAATTGGTTCTAAGAGAATAAAGAATTAAATTGTATTCTAAGAGATAGAAACTGACCATTGTTTTGTTTTTATGAGTCTGAGAAACAGCAACAGATTATCAAAAGTAAAATAAACTAATTTATAGCAGATAGAGGGAAAAATTCCTACAGCTGATCTATAGCACAGCTTTTAACTTTTGACCTTTTAGAAATAATTCGGGTCTGACCAGTTTGAATGCACATATTGTGTGCAGCGCACATTTTTCACTGTAACTCAAAAGTGTTTGTTGTTGTGTGATTGTTGGTTGTGAGGGGTTTTTGTGTGTGGGGCATTTCAGTATCAAGTTATACTATATTTAAATGCAAGATAAAAAAGAAAAGCGAGAGCTTAGCTCCTGAAGTTTTTCGAGATATATTATCCATATGGACATCCTCACATTTAAAGTGTATATGTCCACATCCTCAAGGTGGAAGAATTCTGGCCAACAGTTCCTAAACATCAGGAAAGCATCCTGAGGGTTCTCATGTTTTAAACTGAAGGTATAAAAACTACAGCTACACTTTCTTTCCATTTTCTTTCAACCACAAAGTCCCTTGTGTACAGGGCTCCAGGGCAGAAGATACAGAGATTAGGACTGCAGAGTATACATATGGATAATACATCTCAAGTAAGCCCAGTTCAGATACAGAGGAGTAACTTACCAAATTCCCTTTTGAATTGCTATAGCAAGTATTCACATGCTTAAGGACCATTCAGAATGTCTCTGACTTACCTGGTGATAGAAGCAGAATTAGGAATTGTGGGATAGAGGCCCAAAGACCACAACAGGTGTAAATGTTTTAAACATCATCCTGTAAATTCAACATAGCTAATGTGTACGCAAACTATCTGAATTAAGTAAGCAGTTCAAGTCTTCAATAATAACAAGTTTTACAGACTAACTACAGATTTTCCTACAGCGTTCTAAGTTTGATTGTGCCAGACCAAAAGTCCCTTATAAAGCCCTTCATTTCCCTGAGCAATGTACGGAATATGAGTGGTTTCAAGGCTTATCCTTGAAATGACAGTTTGCAGGGTTCACTGACTGGAATGTGCTTTGAAATCCACTTGGATCAAAACAAAAAGCGTACATATCTTAGGTAATTATCACATCTTCTTTGACAAAATTAATCCAATCCAGGTTATTATGGTTTGGTAGTTGGTGTGATTCTGAAACAAACCACGTACTGCTTAGGAGACCTTCAAGGAGGATATAGGGAAAGTAATTACCTAAAATCATATTAAGGAAGATTTAAAAAAACAAAACAGAAACAAACCCCAAACTCAGATCCAGTCTGTCCAATACAGAAATTTTAGAATATTAAAAGTTTCTTACAGTCGCTTGACTTTATTAAACACCCATCAAAGTATCTGTTTCACTTCCAGATGTGGTCTGAGCAGCAGTTAGAGAGTCTGGGTATTTGTGTGGTGTCCATGACTGCATTAAAAGTGCTTTGGATAAAACAAGTTTTCTCTCAAGCCAAGTCTTTATACTACTAAGAAAAGCCCAATGAAAGAAACTGAACAAAATTTTTTTATTTTCATATTTAACTTCTAAATTATAGTATCATAAAAATTTTATTTCTGCAAATGTCAGCTGCATTCTATTTTCAACACTTCATATGTTTATGTACAGGCACAAATTATGGCAACAACTATACTTATACAAAATGTTGAACACACTGCCGTATCTTCAACCTTCAGCTTTCCGATGTTTTCTCCACCCTCCTAGAAAATACATTTTTAAAACATCCAAACAATGTCCACACACTTGAGTCTAGTAGAAATTAAAGGGATTCTTTCACCAATAACATTCTGTTTAGAATTTACTGGTGCTTGAAAATAGCAGTAAGCTAACTTCTAATACCTGTATTAACAGAATTGTTTTTAAAATATTTTTTTACAAGGATTTTTGCTGTTATTCTAATTGGAGGGAAAATACAGAATTATTGCAAATCCAGTTAACTATGTCCTTCCAACATCTCAATATACACACTATCTTTTTTTTTTTTTTAAGCACTGTGGGTTTTAAAAAAAAAAAAAAAAAAACAAAAAAAAAACCACAACAAAAAACCAAAACTATGCTAAAATCAGCTTAAGTACTACTTTTCTCAGTTTTGCATATTTTAACTGTGGGCTTGTCCTACTCTAAAATTTCAATTAATTATATTCTCTATCTTCTGAGGACATATGTTTGTTCCACTTTATGCTAAGAAGGAATGAAGAAATTATTCTTTGCTTCCCACAGCCACAGATTTATTGGCATTTGTATATTCTTTTTATAATTAAAAAAATAACATTTTCAGGATTGTACAGCAAATATGGAAGAAAAAAAATAAACCATTAATGACAAGTGATTCTTTGTGCAACTGCCATTGTCTGTTTGCAAAACTAAACTTTCTTAGAGCTCAAAATGAAAACCTAATTCCAATAAGCAATACTCATTCTACTACTGAATTTAATAGAACCAAGAAACCTTCCCAGCCTTTAGCGTAGTTGCAGTATGTGAGCTGCCACTTTCCCTGGGGAAAGCAGCACTACCCTCACCAAGTACCTGCCAAGAAATTGCCACCTCCTTGTGTCTTGCAGCTTTGGCATTGTTACGTACAGCAGCTCCCCAGCACCCACATTTTCTAACCTTTCTGCCTTTCTCTAGTAAAATGGCAAGCACTGCACTGAATCAAGATCCTTCACAGCTGGATTTAGTAGAGGAGTGTCTACCTCTAGGTTATTCTCCCTAGTTTGACCCAGGTATTTTTCAACTTCCAAGAATGGGAAAACATGAAGAATTTTGCTTTCAGTACAGCCCATGGCACACCATTTTCAAAAAAAAAACAAACCCCATCACTGAAGGTACAGATGATTCACTATGTACTTAAAACTATCTAAAACTTATTTCAGTATTGCAAGTTTGAGGTTGTCTAGCTAGTGAGGTTTTTTTTCAAATTTGGAAAACAGGAAGACTAAGGAGCATTACATTAATGGACAAGGCCCTCCAAATCTGCCACGTACATCTAGTTGACCACAGCATTCCATAATACAATTGCAAAGCATGCCACAGTTCTGCCACTGACCGTTCAAATACTTGTTGCAGCACTTACTCCATTACAACAACTTCCCAACTTTTGTTTGGAAATTCAAGTTATTAAATATAAACTGATGAAAAAAAAAACACCAAAAAACCAAAAATCCCAAACCAAAACCAACAACCCAGAAGCTTTAAAGCGACTCAGTTACCCAAATCATCACTGGTTTCAACTGTTCCATCACATACTATTAAAATGGACAATACAGCGTAACAGTCAGCAATGTCTAATTCTCGTCTATCAAAACTGAAGAAATACTTGAGGTGTTTGAGTTCTCCCTTGATGTATTCCTAAAGTAACCTCCTGTCAGTGGAATGTGAAGACCGGTTAAACGAGACAGAATCTGACTCCATGAACAAAATTAGCAAAGGTACATCAACAAGGTGTCCTTGACTATTTGCTATACCATGCTTGTTATAATCATGTCTGGAATTGCAGTTACACAGATGGGTTTTACTTGTGAAAACTGCTCTTTGGAAACTGCAAGGGTATTTCAGATGATGGTCATTGGCAAAAAAAGGGACATGTGTGCTCTCTGTCTTTACATAAACATGTCCAATTGTACTTTAAGCTTTTTTTTGTTAATATAACAGTAGTAACATTATATTACCTTAATAACTAAGTAATGATAAGTAGTGAGAAAAAGAACTGCAAATTAACTCATAGGTTTCCATCTACTGGTTGCCTCAAAACAAAGCAAAGTACTTATGCCTCTTAACTGCTTCTCTGAACTTGTTTTATCCCAGATGATTTTGTAGCAGCATGTCCTAGGAGGACATGAAATCCCTCATAAAGTGTACTCATCTCAAGGCTGAACAAATCCACAATGATATCTTAAATATGAAATTTGGTTTCCTTCCGCCATCTCTTTTTAAAGTGTTCTTTATATTAGCCCTTCCAGGACGAAAACAGGAAACTTGGTTTCCATGGTATCACTCAGCATATGTAGGACCTATATTTTAGTCTGTTATAAAAATGATACTTCAGATTCAGTATGATACTATCTGTGAGTCATCATAGCCAGATTGTGGGGAAAAGATAGGAGAACCATACAGAAGAGGGAGATATGCACTTATCTGAAATTAAATACTAAGACACATTAACATTTGGGAGAGAAGACTGTGACGAAAAGAGCTCAAACATTTCTAAAAAAATTACTTCTTCTGATGGAGAACTTCTTGATCTCACCTTTGGCATTTTATCTTGCTTCTGAAAAAAATCCTGCTGTCATTCACTACAACACTCCTGCCATCAAATATGGCAGCACTTAAAACTAGAGGCTGGACTCAAAATATACTAAGACTTAACATTCCAAGCTATTTTATGTCCAGTTGCAATATTATTTCTAGCAAAAAAAAGTCAATTTTGATTATGGCATCTGTAAACAGTGTAATACCATGACATTTAAATTAGTAATAAGAATAATTTTAAATGCAATCCCATCTATTTTTCCATGCTGCATTTTTCAAATCGTTAAAGACTTTATATAAAGACTAACAAATTCAAGTTCACTGGCCATAAAAAAAATGCCTTAGGAATAAAAGATCTTCATCAGGGAGTATTTGTTCCTTCAAGTAGATTTAGTGCTGAGACAGTGTGGTAGTTAAAGCACAAACAGAGGCTGTTGATAAAGTGGCAATGCATAACAATGTTGTAATGTATTATAAAGGAGCAATTGCCTGCAGTTCGTCAGTGTGGATATGGCAATGGAGTTCTGCTTTACATATCCCAGGCACTAAGAATTTTGTAGCAGTGATTACAGGAGGTTCTTCTTCCCCTATAAAAGACAACAAACAAACAGGTGAGATTCATTTATTGAGACGCTGATTTTGTATGTGGTCAACATTTTAGAAATGATGTAAAGACAATGTATGAAAACCCTCTGGCTCACACCGTCACACACTCACGAGGCTGAACTACCCCATTCAGCAACTCCTTATCTAAAGAATTAATAAGAATTTTCTCCCCAGGCAGGGCTTCCTAGTTAAGACCTTATCAGTGAATGGAACTAGTAAAGACCTGGTTGTTGGTACTTCCTCAAAACTGTTTTGAACTTCAGTTGATGATGCCCAATACAATGATCTCTGAGAATCTTTTCCTAGCAGATCAATACACACTTTTCAGTGCTCATGAATTGCACTGAAAGATAGAAACAATTACAAATTATGTGATTAAGATTTTAATTTAAAAGATTCAATCAAACTGTCCTTTAAAGAAGAAAGGAAAGATCTACCATAAGATGCTAAATGACAGAGCTATTCACTTCTGTTCTGAAGAAGGAATGGGTAAAAAAAATAGCCAGAACAGAAATGGTACTGGGAATTCAGAGTAATAATTTGGAAATGTCCAACTCTTAGAACAAGAATAAAAGCTTAAAAATTCCATCGCCTTTCATTATTAGGTGTATAAATATTAGGCCTATAAACATTTTGTATGTCTGTGACAGTAAAAAATCTAGTGGCTGCACTCTAATAGGCAGTTGATGCCCAGTTCTAGATACTGTCTTCCTTGTACCTGTACCTAATGGGGACCGAGGTTTGGGTGGTGCCTCTGGACAGGGACAGAGAATGAGAAAACAGCAGAAGTTATTGTGGTTTCTTAAGAAGCTGGAACACCAGTGTTAAGATCCAGCTCTAACACCTAGTACTATAATGTTTAACCTCTATAAGCTGAAACATGTTAACAAGTAGGTATGTGACTTGAGATTTAATTACTGGAAAGACTGCCTCTTTCTTCCCTGACTCCTTGGCAGCTGGAATACCCAGCTGACAGCTCTGCAATTGAATCAGAAGGGGAATACTGGTACATCATTCTTACCAAGAAGCCATGAATTTTAAACTAGTATCCTACTTTCGTCTAACACTAGAACCTTTAGAGACAGCATCTGTAATTTTCCCCACAAATGGGGAAAGGCTATGTTAGAAGATAACAGGAAATTAACAAATGCGATACTGATTTTAAACAGAGTATCTGTGGCTTATGCAATTAAATCAGTAAATCTGTATTTTTTCCACCTGAAAAGTTTTCATTTTTAGTTATTTTGTCCTATAGATTACCTAGCCTATAGACATAGATGCTGTATCTATAAATCAACACCAATATTACCTTCACCAAGATAGCTTTGGCATCAACCATTAGTTATGAATGATCTGAATAATTATAAAAGTATTAATTCATTTAACCAAAAGGAAAGTCCAACACATGAGCTCACTGTCCAACACTCATTCAAGAAAGCACAACAGCAAACCACCATCCAACTGTCACCTGTTGTAGCTGCTTAAGGAAAATCTCAGCAAACAGCAGTTTTATCCTATGAATACAATTGCTGGAACATTCCACACTGATGTATTTGTGATGCCAGTGCAATGTACTGTAACTAGTAAGGTCGGATCATCTTTTTATATAGCCCGAGGCAATATTTACACCTTCTAACTGTAGGCATCTAAGCTAGGTATCCATTTCAGAAAGCGTCTTGCAAGCATTTCATTTTGTCTACTGAAACCTGTTCGTTCATTCCTCCCAGCACCGTAATCCAATGTCGTTCTGAAACTTGAGTACAGACACAGTATAGACATGGTATAGCCTAGATCCCTAAAGCTTCTAGTATGTGCTGGAGTGAGATAGGATGTCAGTTTTAGATTTATGGCAATTCTGTAAGAATGCTTTACCATATCACCCTCTTGATTAAATGACACAGCTGTCAGCTGAGTATCCCAGCTGCCAAGGGGTCCCTGGAAGAAAGATGCAGTCTCTCCAATAATAGGTCAATTAATGACAAGTGGCTTCATTAATAGAATTTCAGTGAAATCTCACTTAGTTAGGGATCCCCCCCCAACAATAAGTGAAGGACAAGATAAATTTTTCTAAAGTTATCTATCTTTTTTACCGTCTTTATACAAAGCTTGCCTTCCTCTGCAGCCTTCCACGTGACTTCTAACGTATCATCTTCAGTATTTTGAGATGGTAGAAATATGCTTACAGTAACTGAATGTAATTTTTAAAACATTGCTGTATCTTACCTAAACCTGATGATGAAGAAACACTTCCTGTCATGGAAGATGTTTCAGTTTGGTCTGTCAACAGTCCTTCCATTAAAGGTAAAGATAATTCAGATGAAGGAACAGATGAATCATAGATTCCAGAATCTCGAGGCATGTCTTTAAGATTTGAAGCTTTAACAACATGTAACAATGGCTGAAGGACAGAGCCAGCACCACCTTGAATGTCCTGAGTTTCTATATCTTCTGCAAGGTTTAAGTGCTGAATTACACAGTGAGAGTCTGAATTTCCAGCTGAAATAATATTTACATCTGTTTTCAGGCAAAAATCGCCATCCATCACCTGTTTATTCACTAAGTCATTTAAAACCAAGCCAGAATCAAATTTTTCCATGACAGGCTCCGAGTAATGCAAAGAAGGTGGAGGGAAGGGAATAAATTGTTTCTCAAACCAATCTGGTTCCTGATCAATGAACTGGTGCATATTGCAAATAGCAACATAAAGAGACCTCCCAGATTTGCTCCTGAAATAATTCCTTTTACTAATGTTAACAGGAAACACCTCTGAGTCCTGTACACTAAGATCTCTGGAGTGTAAATGTGAATACAGTTGGGGAAGATTGTCCATGAGTTTGTATTTTGTACTTAGATCCAGAATACCGGGGATGTCTCCTTCACAGGAGTAATCAAAATAGACGGCAATGAACTTGCAGAGGTCATTTGAGTTCTGCTTTGCTTGACGAAGCTTCTCAGCAACAGTCAACACAGCAAACAGAAAGAGTTCTCCTTTTCCTGCATCTTTGGTTACTGCTCTGTGTTTCCAGTTCTTTTTTTCAACAAAGTATTTCATTCCCTTGGAACACACAATGATGATAAACTGTGACTCGTTTATTTTTTTCATAAGCCACTCTTTCTGGCCTTCTTTACAAATTTTTAGATCTTCCCACAAATCTAGTGCCACCTGGAAAAGAAAAGAACATTCTGGTTGATACTCATTATTAGATGAATTTTTGCTAAAAAAATAGAAATGAGTTATATTCAGTGAGTCAGCTTGTATTTATCTGACAGTTGAGAATCAATAAAGAGTTTAACTGTAGCTTGTTCCTGATGCAAATACAAGCTGTTTTAAAAGAGTAATAATTAACATAGCATTGATAGTGGACAGACCGGAATCAGTGATATTAACTGTGTCAGTAGTTATTCACCAAAATAACCAAGACGTCACATTCATTCTAAACCCTGTTTGTGGGTGGGATATTTCACTGGGCTAAGTAAGTGGGTGAATTGCTAAGATAAAGAGGAAAATCTTCCAGACTTCTTTTATTTTTTTAAACAAGTATGCTAGTTATTATATAAACCCATTTTCCTGCTTAGTTATTAAAGCAAAACATACTTAATTATACCTGTATTACATATAAAAGTATGGAATCAACAAGTAAGCGTGCAAAACCAAGTAGCTGAATGTAAACTTGGTAGTTCCTTAAAAAATAAAAGCACATAAAAGCATTATGGATTTGGTACATCGCAATAATTCTTGGGGAATAAAAAGAACAAAAAAAATTGGTTGGACCAAGTCTATTGCTATTTACTTATCTGGTCAAATTATATATCATAAATCCACAATAAACAATGCACTGTGCCTGCCTCAAAAATTTAACCATTGTATATGTGGGTCAATAATGTGCTGAATGTAATGAATGTAATATAAATCCATATTCATTTGTCATCTTTTGCGTATTAATTAAGTCTGCTGCCAAGAATTTTCATATCTAGAAACAAATAATTAGTGCCTATAACACTGAGTCCTTTCAGTTAGGATGCAAAAGAGCAGCTCCGAAAATTGTATCATAGGAGTTGTTTTATTTTGTACTTTTTCAAATTTTCTTATCATTCTACATGGTCTGAAATGCCTGTATACACCAAGATGAAGGACACAACACTTTATCTTATAAAAGAAAGAATGAGGAGCAGCATAACAGAAAAAAAATAGGTGCAAAAAACTTTCATAACAGACACATATCAAAATCACTTATACAGCATTTTTCTAGAGATCAAAGTACTTCTGCTCTATCACCCATAACAGAGCTGAAAACTCCCTGTGAAGACAGAGAGTAGGTGGATGCCTAGAACACAAGGACTCAGGAAAGCTGTTACCAGAGTGTAGCTACAGGAAGAAAGTGATTGTGGCTGAAATGCTCAGGCAGTTGGACCAGATGATCATTGCAGGTCCCTTCCAACTGAACTACCCTATTCCATGCAGAAGAAAGAGAAGTCATTTTACACCTCCCCGGGAGATACTCAGATAAAGGTACAATGCAGGTAAGTTTTTATTTTGTGCCTGGCTTTTGTTTTTGTTCTTCAAAATCCTGTCTGATCTGCTGTCTGAGAGAAAAGAATTTTAATATGGTCAAGTTATTATTTTAAGTGGTTATTAAATGCCACCGGGTTTGTTCTTTATGAGAAAATACTCTGATCTCATACAAAAAATACCTGTGCAACTGTTCCATTATGCATCAAGCATCACTTTTTACATTAAACACCACAGCTTTAATAACAACACATATTACTTCTGTATGTAGATCCTATTCATATTTTGTTATTGATATAACCCCTCCTATGAAGACAGGCTGAGAGAGTTGGGATTGTTCAGCCTGGAGAAGAGAAGGCTCCAGAGAGACCTTATAGCAGCCTGCTAGTACCTAAAGAGCCTATAGGAGAGATGGGGAGGGACTCTTTATCAGGAAGTGTAGCGACAGGATGAGGGGTAACAGTTTGAAACTGAAAAAGGGGAGATTTAGATTAGATATTAGTAAGAAATTCTTTACTGTGAGGGTGGTGAGACACTGGAACAGGTTGCCCAAAGAAGTGGATGCTCCATCCCTGGAGGTGTTCAGGCCAGGCTGGATGGGGCTTTGAGTAACCTGGTCTAGTGGAAGGTATCCCTTCGCAGGGCAGCGGGGTTAGAACTAGATGATCTTTATCGTCCCTTTCAACCCAAACCATTCTATGATTCTATAAAAAAAATCTTAAATGATGCCTGATGTTGCATGGTAACAGCAGTAACAGCTCACCTGCGTGCTATTCCAAAGAGGTACAGGGTAACATGACTAAAGTACATCTCTAAAGAGAGGATTCAAATAAGTTCCTTATCAAACACCTTATGTGAACCATTTTAAACATGAATAAATTGTAAACAAGCCCTCCAAATGTGGGAGGCATCGATCACGCTACTGTGTCTGACCACTAGAGGTCGGACTTGCTGCGTGGTTGGAAAACCAGTTACAAAAACTGTCATCCATTTCAAATCCCAGCGGTGGGATCAAAATGCAGCAAAAGGAGTCTCACAATTGTCTTGCCTTTTTACAGTTGAAAAGTGAAGGAGTAGCCACATATTGATTATATTTTAGAAAGCAGTCTGAGATTCGAAACTTAGTCGCTCAAAGTAAAAATGTCTTTCTCATAGCTTTAAATCAAAACCAAGAAAAAGATGTGCTGATTTTACAGCATTAATGGAACAGAAGGGAAGGGGGAGAAAAAGTCAATAAAAATTAATACATAGTGTCAAAAATTTGTCCTAATTACACAGATTTTGCTCTAAGAGTAGACGTTTTAATAGATTCAGCTACTTTAAAATTCCAATATAGAACCCCTTTTAGGAATGAACCTCTTTTAGGAATACTGAAGCGTATCAGGCAGACACCAACACATCTTTGTGGCTGCCGACTATAAAGATGCAAGACCTACCAAACAGCAAAAGTGGTTAATGCAAACCAAGCTCAACACGGCTGAACACAAGTCCTGGAATCAATGCAGAACACTTTTTCCACTCTTCTGTTTTTTCACACGGGCTATAATCTGTTCCTTTCCCTAAGTAAAGAAAAGCTACATACCCAATATGTAGAAGAATAATGGAAGCTATCTCTCTGGAAAGAAGAGACTGAAATAACTCATTTTCAAGCACATATATTATAAGTTTTGAGGGTGCTGTTTCAGTTAAGGAAACCATTTATAGAAGAAATGTTGAGTTTACCTCACAGCCACAAAAGTCCTGAAGAAAATAAGCAAAGCATTGGATGACGTTAATGTGTTTCTGGCAATCTTTATTGGAATAGCAGATGAACACTTTTGGCCGGGGACGAAGTCTTTCCACATGGAGACCTGTGGCATACGCTGAAGATTCTGAGCTCTCCTCATCTAGATGGGAATATATATTTTCTAAATTGGAAGAGAGAAAGAAGAGTTCATGCTAAAAAGCTTGGGTTTGTTTTGGTTTTTTTTTTTAACTTTTGTAGGCTCATTACTAATGCATACAGTAATGACTTTTCTCAAAATATATTTCTGGCCTTTCCAGCCTGAAAAAAAAAAGCTGCAAAAGCTCTATTTCTCTATTTATCCAGCATATGATTTGCTACGAATGTGGAATACACTTGGAAAGTGAAATGTGGAGTCATTACTGTACAACTTGGAAAACTTAAGAAGGGCTTATTTTATAAATAGAATGAGGTTGTTTCACCTCTATCCAGTTTCAACAGTCCTCATCACTCTGTTGAAATATAAGACTTAAAGATGTATCATCATCAAGAGTTTCCTGTATAACCAAGTGTTTTGATTTAAAAAACCCGACAACACAAGGCAGGTAAGAATATTAAACACTAGGTACAGAGTATCATACAGTATCTCTCTGGTATATGTACACAGACACACACATTTGGACATTAATTTGAATTAAGATATGATTAATTTAAAGCAAAATAGCTGTTAGTGCTTCTTTCCTTGTATAGATGCTTTTATGCTGCAATATAAAAGTTTGGTCTTATGCCAGACATTCAATCTAGTTCTACAGTTGATTAAGCTAATTCAGAATAAAGCATGAGTATTCCAAAAGACAAATATCAATCCAGGGATTTAATTTAGAACAATTAATCATGAATAACTGTTCTGGAACAACTCTCTACAGACAAATCCTTTGTGATTTGTCTGGGGTTTTTTGTTGGAACCATGCTAGCTGTGAGCAAAGGGATAGCTGCAGAAGACCAGAGGGTAAAAGGATTTAACCCAGATGGCACGTAGCACAGAGCAGTATACCTCAGTGCCAAAATTCAGATGGCTAACACAGATATGTGAGGTTTGGGGACATAATCTCTTTTTCCATATTCATGAAACTGGCTGATTCCCTAAATTCTACAAAAAACACCAATTGATTTTTAACAGCTCAATGTATCAAGTGTGGCTTGCCAGCTCCTCAACACAGAGGGGAGACAAGTCAGTAAAGAGGAATGGAATCTAATTTAGAGAAACATCTGCAAGTAAATCGTAGACAGAGTAAATTTAGGAAGATGGCTTAGAATGGAGTGGTAAAGGCAACTTCCAGGAAAGTGAGAACATCTGGAATAATAGATATAGGTAGTGTTCCAGACAGTGCTGAGAGTTGTACTGGTATCACATGGGTTTACTTTCCTTCTGCTTTAATTTAAGTATGAATTAGACATCTCTGAATTTCATAAGGGAATGTTTAAAATATATCCATTTACAGATCTGTTTGTATTCTACATGGTCATGGAGTACTTTTACAAATAACAAGAAATTCAAACCCCAAAATATTTCCCAATAGCAATTTTTTCTCTCCTCACTACAGTGAAGTCTTGATTTGTGATACAACACTTTCTATGGCAACAAAAACCATCAAGCATTGATCAAGAATTTGCTACACTTTTCAGTACACAAAAAAGCTGTGGGGAGAAATGAGAAAAGAAGCAAAAAAGCAAAGAAAGCTCTTCAGATAAAGGTATTTCCAGAATAAACCTACCAGTTAAGACTGTCTGGGTTGCAAAAGTGCACCTTTACATGGAACTCTACATTGAATAAAGCCTCTCACCTTGCTGTTTCTTGCGACACATCACTGTGAAAAGCGTTGCAAAGGCTGAAATGACAACTAAGGGGACTGTAATGGCAATAGCTCTTATCGGTCCGGCCCACGGAGAATGTACTTTGAAAAACAAAGCAGAAACAGCCATATGCAAATAAGCTCTATTATAATTATCTAATCAAATTTTCACACTGGGAATGTAAAACTGCTGCAATACGCTATTATCAGGTAATTCTCAAACATACAGTAGAATGAAACATCATGGTCTGCTCCATTTCACAGGTTTCCTGCTGATGGTCCCCATTCACCACGGCATTAGAGATTCCAACACCAGTAACAAGCACTGCATGCCAACTCACACCTGCCCCCGGGGAGAGGAACTTTACATAAGACATGCAATAGTCACTTGGACCCGACAGATTGTTGTTCCAGGGAGCTGAAGTAGCCACTTAGAACTGCCTTCCTGCACAGATCACCATTAGCAACGGGGGTAAGGATTCAATCCATTTTCCCAGTTGCCTTCACCTGTAGATGGTTTGTATCTGCAGTTACATTCTGAAATCCCAATTTAGCTTCTCAATAAGTGGTCTGACACATGGACATGGTAAGCATTCATTCACCTACCGGGTGTTCCAGCCTGCTTGATTTCATTTCAGGGCTGAGGTACACAGTCAGGTAAGGTGTTTAGGCTGCTCTCACAGCTTCATTACATTATTTCCACACTACTGCACACATCAGTTGTATGCGATAAAGACACAGGCTATGATTCTTCACATCCATATATACCAAAAACAGTTACTTTCCCACAAGGTCTTCCAATGATATATTGACTTAACCTGTACTAAATATAAATGTACAGCGATACAGCTGTGTATATACAAGACTACACATTTTTTTATTAGGTAAAAACAGTATTTAAAAAGTCACAGTCACAGCACAATTGCTTCAGTATTCTTGATTACAGCAGACACAGGTCAAATCGAGATTTATTTTCAACATAATTAAAACGGAATCTGAATAAGGTAAAGACTGTATATTGTCTAAAAAGCAAAATTCATACCTGGTTTTAGCGCATAGTGCATTGTTTTCCGTGTTGTATTAGTGTCATCAACCAGCTTTAAAAAGTAAAAGTTAGATTTTTATTTTGTGGGAATTTAATTTTATTTATTTTCTGCAATACGTAAACAACTATAACAGCTTTCATGACCAAACGTGAAGAAACTTACCACACAAAAAGTTAAAATTACAGAGCACCACAAAGTAGTACTTAGTGAAATCATTGTCTTTGTTGGTATATAGTTTAATATTGTAATACTAACTTCCAGAGTTCACATACTGTCATCATCAAGAGAAATACACAGGTTTTTAATTACAGTAAAAACTACAGAATTAAGTATACTAAAAACTAGTCTAGTAAACTACGGAGTTCCAATTTAAAAAATAAAAATAAAAAGATCAAAGGCCCACAACTTTACTTGAAGGCACAGATGAAACTGGTATGCACTTAGGGAAGCAAAGCTATGGAAAGGTCAAGAACAACCTGTCTAAAATCCTTTACTTGCCCAAGGTACTTCAGCAGGATGCCTGAAGTCCAATTTTACCAGAGCATGACTTAAAATACTTTAATTTCAATTAATTTCTCCATTAACATACTCATTTTGCTGTTGTACAAGTGACTATTTATAAATATTACCTCAATTATATAATCCCCTGGAGACACATTCTGAAGAACACAACTTGTAGTATCTGTGTTTTGCTCCTACATCAAAGAAAGAGAATACTTTGCAAGCCATTCATACACTTTTAAACCTAATTTAAAAAAATACATTTGCATTTATTTAGAAAAATACAGTGCCTTCCTGTATTAAGACACCTTAAACCAGCAAAATTAAGTCTCTCCACTTAAATATGCAAGGATTACAATCTTCTGCCTGCAGAACTAAAATATGATTAATTATTCCCAAAAATCTTCAAAGTTTGGTCTAATACATAAACTGTACATTATGCCCTGTAGCTCCCTAACTTTCAGAGATTTAGGATGAAAGATTGACCAGTGAGAACAAACTTGCCATTGAATATTAACCACCATTAACAACAATCATACAGCAAAATGCAGCTCCCATAGTAAGACTTCTGCACACAGCTGTACAAAATCAGAGAGAACCTAATTCCATGCGCATAGTAAAATGAGGGTTATCTTGTCACATCACCTCAGATGGGTAATCTATAAAGTGTTAAGTTTGGTGCAAAGGCGAGAGAAAAAAAGTGGGAAATGGTATGTATAACAAACATAATAAAAGTGCAGTTTGATGTACTAGTTAGTTGTAGGGTCTTCAAAACAGACAACAGTCTCCTCCCATTTGCTCATACTAACTAGCTCCAATGGAGCCCTCAAGCCTGGTTTGGACCAGTAAGTACCATGACAATATAGCTACTATTTACATAAATAGTACCAAATAGTTTAAGATTTTAAACCTGACAGTATCTTACATTATATTGTTTTTAAAGTTTCTATAAAACAGTAGAACATCTAATGTTAATAGGCTTTGCAAAACTCAGCGACGTACCTGTTTGCAGGTCTTTTGCTTAAATGGCCCCTCATGCTTAAGTTTGTAGTGAAGAAAGTAATATCTAAACCCGAAGTTGTGAGGTGCATGATCAAAGGACACTTGCATGTTAAAACCCTGCTGGGTAACATTCAGATTCCTTGGCTTCCAGTCTGTCAGAGGAGATATTCATGAATTGGAAAGAAGTGACTCTTCAAGTACATTGACTTTTTGCAAGATGAATATACAGAAAGTATTACATTTTACTTACAGGGTTTGCAGACAAGGTTTTCTGGCTGTAGCAACAATTCACATGCTACAAATACACACAAAAGTTATTAATGACACAGTAACAAAATGGTACACTATTTAAATAGAAAGAGAATGAGGGCCAAAGAAGGGAGTTTGTCATTTTGAAGACAACACCCCCAACTCCTTCCCAGTCCCTAATATGCCTGGAGTAAACGCATTATGTTTCTTTGTTACGGTCTCAAGTCCCTTCTCGTCTTTGTATGAGAAACACAGGTTTGTTCATTTGAAATCAGCATTCCTTAGTTTGACAGAAGGGATAGCACCAGGCACAGCACAGCAGGAGAGGAAGTTGAAAGTAGCCTTAAAGACAGTCACTTGGAGTAGGAAAGTACGCTGAGCTCTATTTACAAAGACAATGTTACCCTGGTCTGATTCAACAGACAGAATAGAAATTATTTTAAGAAAGGTTTATAGGACAAAAAACAACTAAGCTGGACAAACATAAACATTTCACCCCAAAGGGTTCTTGCAGTTTCCCATCATCCTATTTAAGCACTGAGGAGCTTATTCAAATTTCTTGCCTCTAACTCCAATGAGGATTCCTAAATAATTCTGAGAACTTCAACTTAATTTGTTGCTGTCTAATTTCATATGTACTCATCCATATCTATCCCTACATCTGGTTTTGAATCCGTGATCTCAAAACCAAAAACAACCTGAACTTCACAATATCCAGAGAGGAGAAAGAACAAACCCTCTCCACGAGTCCAATGTTCCTAAGAACCATGGGCATAACCCTGCTGTAGGCAAACCTGAGACCGTCTCAGGCCTACCTGAAATTTATTTCTGTTTGTTGCCTAACATCACACACCACAGATTTATCTGTGGCATCTGAATTTCTTCCACTTAATACCCAAACCTTCCGTCAAAGACTATGTCAATAGCTGTCTTAACCCAGACTCATCAAACACCACCTGCTACATTCCTTTGTTGGAAAAACTGAAACCCCAGGGCTGGGGCAGTGCACTCATTGGTGAAGAGATGATATGCAATACTATACTCTGTGCAATACTTACATCTAGTTCGGAAGAAAAATGGGTGATAATTACTTTCATTTTTAATGGAAGGAAAAGGAACAATCTTTACAAAGTAATCTGTTTCAAACTTCAGATTTGTAAAGGGCTGGGATTCCATTCCCTATAAAAAGACAAGATTGCAACATATTTTAAAATCAACTATCTTTCAAAATTAAACTATCTTTCAAAACAAGCCCACACTGTTGCAAACATCAGCAAAAATTAACACATTAAGAATCCTTTATCTGCCCCTCCATTACACATTGACTCAAGGAATCTGGTACAGATTTGGATGGGGACTAGTACAGATGTGCACCTGTACAGCAGTGACCCAAGTGACACCTTCCAGCTTCAGGAAAGCTTCTGTAGAAGGGACTAGATCTGTCTCTAGAGCAACAATTCTCATTAATTTAAAGAGTAATACTTTTAGGAAGCAACCTGCCTCCTAGTAACCAGCACACTGTGTATGTTTTGAGACAGATATACTTAGCTTTACATACAGCATATAAACACTTTCAGTACTACTCACACAATCAAGTAACAATGAAACTTTCCTTAAATAAAGCACTTACTGTTCGTTTAAAACTGGGGCTGAGCTGCTTTGGATCTTTTAAAACCATCTGCTGGCATTGTCTTCCCTCTGATTTTAACTCTTCAAGTATTACTCGAAATCCTTTCAGGTATTCAATCCCTGCAAATAGCAGGGCATTTAAATAGAAGACTAGTATTTCAAAATGCATAATGTGGTATTTTGTGTAATTTGAATATATTTAATTTGTCTTTAAAAACAAAACTTACCAGTCACAATATGTTTGTGTGTTAACACCCGCAGTTGTATGTCAGTTCTTCCCGCATTTTCTATTTAGAGTTCAGTTTTTGGCAAAGGCTGCAATTACTACATACGTGTGTAATGCTTAGAGCAGAGGGGCCCACATCTCAGCTGGTGCTTCCAAACTATCACTGCCATGTAAGTTATCATTATCTTCATCAGCCTCAGGAATACTTTATGGTAACTTCACATCGCTGTTATTCGCAATGAAACAACATTTTGCCAGCAAATGATAGAAATACTCCTTTATAACAGCTTCCTGTCATTTCTGAGATTACCAGATTAAAGTGATAGTGGTTGTTACAACTTCTTTAGTTCTGGTACAGTACAGGGTGACAGAAAACTTAAATGGAATGGAATTTATTCCAATGTGTGTAAACTTGCAGTTATTTATAAGTGACACCAAAGTTACAAGAAAGAAAACCAAGCTTTGTTTCCCAGAAAGATGTGGCTCCTGAGCAGCTGAAGATTACCAAATGCTTTCAAATGGCACATTTTTTGCAGAATTAAGTGTAATTTTCATATGCTCTTTTAAACCTCAGAAATTAACCATTATTTTTTATCCAACAAATTATGAAAACATGATTTAATACTGAGAGGCCACAAAAAAAAATACCACAAGTTTTCTTATCTGTTTGATTTAATAAATCCAGATCTAGGCTAAAACTTTTACATCAAGTTTAATAAATACACATTTGCATTATTAGCTGTACCTCATCATTTAGGATGCAATCCTACCACACTATGGAACTTCCAGCTGTTACTACATCATAGAATCCTAAAATGGTTTGGGTTGCAAGGGGTCTTTAAAGATCATCCAAGTCCAACCACCCTGCAATGAGCAGGGCCATCTTCAACTCAACCAGGTTGCTCAGAGCCCTGTCCAATCTGACCTTGAACGTTTCCAGGAACGGGGCATCTCCCACCTCTCTGGGCAATCTGTGCCAGTGTTTCACCACCTTATTGTAAAAAATGTCTTCTTGTATCTAGTCTGAAGCTACCCTCTTTTAACTTAAAGCCATCACATCTTGTCCTGCCACAACAGGCCCTCCTAAAAAGGCAAGAATGACATAACAAAGGAAACATTTCCTAACATCCATTGCCAAAAAGCAGTTACTTTCTCACTCATTGTTAAAATGCCACCTTTAGCTTGATTAGACACATTAAGTACAGCTTTGTTTGGGTTTGGTTTTTTTAAATATTTGTGTAGCACACTACTGACAGCCATTTGTCATCACCGAATAGGTCAGAAAATTTGGAACACTTGTCTTTTAGTAAAACAATAATGCTTAACTCAAAGATTTGCATTTGACACAGAACAGCCAGTGAACTTCTGTGGGGCACAAAAGATTTTCATGGTCACTCTCCATCTCATTACAAAGTATTGTCAAGATTCTGCTATTTAAAACTAGCCACTTGATGACATCCTGTGCACTTCTAGCTCCAACTCCATTGCTGCAATAATTTTCCTACGAAGGATGCAAAGACTGAATTCCACGTGTGGTGCTACCTCTGTAACTTTACGCTAGAATTCTTTTTTTCATTCCAGTATTTTCCTGCATTATTTCAGCCATTTTTACCATGGCAGGAAGAACAAGTGTTTCCCCAGCAGTATGTGGCTTATATGTGTCAGTGTTGAGTAAGACATCTCAGAAGAGATTTCACAGAAAAAGAGGCTTCTAAAAATTTATCATTAAGTTTATAGAAATTTTTTACTTTATTGAGTATCACGGGGCTTCAAACTTTGCTGAAAAAACTAGAAAGGTTTGTCTTCATATTCCAGATGCTTAGTGTCTTGCTAATCGTGATGGGTTCACAGTATTAGCTAGTATCTCAAGGTACATTAGACACTTAGGGCAAAGTTCATCATTAGCAATGGCAGGTATAAATCTGATTTTTCAAACAATCTTGATAATTTTGGCCAACTTTTTATCAGACCTGATTAGACAGTCATTGTTTTTACCTTCTAATGTGGCTGATGAAGAGCCTATGCTAGGAGGGGGGGAACTGTCAGCTCTACTATTTTTGTTCTTGTTCACATGCGCTCACATTATTAATATTATCTTTGATTCTCTTAAGCCTCCTGCCCATTTCATGATAATTAGTTTAGTTAAAACTAGATAATATAATGAGTAAATCCACTTAGCCTGGCACACATACACTACAGAATGTCACAATATGTTGGAAGCAAATGAAAGAGCGAGGGCAGCACTGTGAACCCCCTCCACACCTGCTCTTCCTTCAAGGATACCTCACGTACCGCATGTGAAACATGAACATCTGACATACAGACCGAGTAAGGGTGCCAGTGCTAATCTATATATTAAATATTAGTAAAGCTTAGTTTTTTTTTTTCAAGATCTAAAAAATATGTATATAGACCTAAAATTTTCTTCACGTGCCCCAAAGGATCATCTTGCACAGCCCCCACTTTGGAGACAACTGCTCTAGAGGGCAACAAGGTACTTCCAATGACATTTAAGTGAATGAGGAATGTTCTTAGTGACCAGACCTGACAAGGAAACACATTAAAATTTGATTATGATTAAATAATGTTTTCCACCTGTAAGACAATTTGCATCCTAAAGAATCTAATAGTAGCAATTAAACTCAATCAATGCCACTGACATGCACCATTGCCTTGGGGCAGAGAACAAAATCAGGGCTATTACAGTTCTGAAGAGCAGGAAAAATTCAACAAACTGGACTAGTAAAAAGCAGTGTATGGCTGCAGAGAGCATCCTAGTTTTAAGGGTATTTCAAGCAAGCCAGTAAAAGTAGCTTTGCAAAGCCATTAAGAATTCCTTTTTTCTTAAGCAGTTTGTTTCAATGCTTCCAAGCACAATTTAATCATCTTAATTAATACTGATCACCAGGAAGCTACCACCAAAGACATGACAAATTAGTACATTGCATTCTGCTACTTACCGATGGCATTTGCTGTCCAAAGTATCGTCACTGCGACCTGTTCGTAACACGCATACTGACTGAGAGTTATATTCTGCACATCTCCAATCACGTGTTTTCCCACAGAATTCAGGTAAGGCGTGCAGTCTACAAATATGGAGAAATAAGCACTCTAAGAAAAGCATTCTAGCTGATGTTCTTGTGCCACACCAGAGCAAGTAAATCATAATCTGCCAACAACACCTAATCTTAAAGATCTATTCAAGCAGCCAGTTTCCAACATGACCTGCATCTCCCCAGGAAAAGAAGAATTAAATCAAGAATTAAGTTAATTTCCTAAAATTTCTTCAAGATTGAGCAAAGTAAAAGTACATGTACAGTATTTATTCTGTAAAATACAGAATAAATAGTAAATTCAGATGAAGCTTTTGTCTCAGGACACTGAAAAACACAACACTTTACAGATCATTGAGCACAACCCCTTTCACCAACTCTAGTTCACAGGACTCCAAAGGAAATTACGAATTTATAATACCAGTTTAGCCTGTACCACAGCATGAGGGCATGTGTTGGGACTCCCAAAAGGGAACAACTTCTCCTCACTCAAAAGACGATGAGAACAGCAGTTAATTTTGTGCATTTGCCAAGAGCAAGAGAATTTTGGTCAATGATGAGGCACGTGTAAGAACAATGAACCATGTGAAGCTTTAGAACTGGTGCTCAAGAAGTGCTTTTTTACCACGATACTGCTTGATCCTGACCACGAAGATCCTACTGCCTAAATCCATCTCATCTCTGTCATCCATTCAGTAGCCACAACCCCGCAGACCATTTTACTGCCACTGGCTCCAGTCAGGACTAGTTTTGTCTTGTTATCCTCACAAAATATACTGTACTCCCTAAAGTTACAGCTCTGCAAACATGTGATAAAAGGAAACCTCAGCTTTCATCATGAAAATAAAATGTAAGAAAAACATTCTTGACTTTGCTTTTGCACTTGACCGTGTCTTTATATATTCAAAACATGAAAACAAATAGCACTAAATTTTATTAATTTTAAAGCTTTGCAATGTTTAGGCTCATATTTTGTGGCAGGAAGAGAAGTAGCAGCCAGCGAATTCAATAATTCTGGAGCACAGTTATACATGAAGACATGTGTGCACAAACATTCTGCTTTTGAATGAGTAAAGCCAACAAAATGCAGAAAAAGTTCACTTGTGGACTATGTATTTCTGACTGATGATTATTTCTGAGATAATATATATGCTATGTATTTGTCTATAAAGAGTTTGTAGAAAAGAAACATGAAAAATCAAGTGTTATGAATAAGCCAATGCAAGAAATTTGAATTTAATTCAGAGGTGTGATCTTAAAGGCAAGAAAAATTAACTGAAAAGCCCTTTTAGAAAATGGCTCTCTACTATGAATAACAATGTTAAAGAGTCTTTTATGTAACTGTCACACAAATAAGAATAGAACAGTTTGTACGACATTGCCTTTTACAAAAGCTGGGCAGTTGGTTCTTACTCTGCTGTTTGTAGAATTCCGTTGCTATGAGTGAACTCAATGACAGCATGAACTTCCTCTTAGGAGAACTGAGTATCTCTTTCAATGGAAAGTTTGAAGTAACAGGTTTTTTGCTAGGTCTGGATCTAATTAATAGCAAGCCCAGGATTTTGTAACCTGGTTACTAAAATTTTATGGTCAAATGACAATTTGCCAAAATGGGATATAGCACAAATGTCTGAAGTTTGACTGCCAGTCACTGATTTATATTTTTAAAGAACAACACATTGAGGAAGAAAACAGCAGAGGAAAATGGCACTTTTCAGGAAACCCCTTCTTTTACTTGAATGCAAGTGAAATACTAAAACATACAAACATTTGTTTTTCACCCGAATAAATAATCTAACCAACTAATTTAACAACATAAAACACAGTTTGCTAGAGTTGCTGTGTGGCAAAATAAAAGCCTTTGAATCTCAGCCAGCATGCCAAATTCTCTGTTGTGCTGGCTTATTCACGGTAAGTATGTGTTTCCATAGTATGAACTCTTCAGCCTTGCTATCAGGGAACTCTTTTCCTAGTACTGCAGAAGTCAAATAACTCCTTTGTGCAGGAAGCATACAGTGCCAGCAGAATTTTGAATCAACACTTGTCATTGGTTAAACACAGTTCCTACAGCCAAAATTAATGGAAAAAAACTATGACAGATACTGGGACTTAAACAGACTCCATTGTGTTAACTAAATGTGGGGATCTCTGTTCTGACTGATATTATTTCCTGGTTTTCTTTATGTAGATTAAAAAAAATCCTAACTCTTTCGTAGCAAACACTTGCCTCTTGTACAATCTGACATACATAGATTTTGCTTATTTTAAATATTAACATAGAATTAGATTTTAAAAAAATCACGGTGAAGGATTCAATATTCAGAAATTAACATAAAAACAGAATAAGAAAGGGATGATCGGAATGAAACAACAGCACTATTGTTAGGTTTCCTGATACGTGCTCTCAATGATGAAATTCTGCCCACATTCATCATGTGGGGTAATTTCTTTGGGTAGGCAAAAAACCAACCTGTCACTGCCACTGGCATTAATATGAACATTACTACAGTAAATTAGGAGCTTCTCTTGAATCTGCATTGAGCTTATATTGATGATGGCCACGAACTGCCCAAATAAGGATAAATTCTCCATGTAGTCAATAGTCATACTTTACTGACTAGACATCATAGGTGACAAAAACCTTTAAAAAAATGAAAACAGTAAGACATGGTCATTTCCCAGATGTTTGAAGAGGTATTGCTGCAACTTGCTTCTTACTGTTATTAAGCTAGAAATTACTTTCTGCTTAGTTTAGCTGCAAAACAGACCACATGTGCTACAGTACTAAAACCATCTGTCACTTAAAATATAGACAGCAGCTTCCCCCTAACCTGGTAGCTTTAACGCAGTAGCTAATGAAAAGTTCCAACTACTTCAAATAGATGAAGAGTTCATCTTCAACGTTTATAATCAGCATCAATCGTTGCAAAGGACACTTTTTAAATATTTTCTCCGTATACAAATACAAACTACAAGCCCCCTACCTTGAGAAACACCTCACGCCATTTTCCCCCAAAATTACACATCAGAGAAAAGATGCATAAAGCTTGAAATAATTCTTTCCTCCAACTTTGTCTGTAGTGAACCTTTCAGTTACTTCATTCATTCACGGAATAAAAACATTCTCTATGATCTTCCAGCTACATACTGGGCAGATGATGTAGGCCAATCTGAAAGCAAAACTGCTACAAATTATTAGATAGTTTTATTATCAGTGAAACACAGGAATGAGAATATCCATCAGGCGCAGCAGAAGCAAATCTAGATGTTAGAAGCATGTCAATACTAACGAGCTCATGCTACTCTTCAAGCAGTTTTTAAGACATATGTTGTTATATACTGACAACTGTGGAGGAAACCTTGATTTATGTGAACATAGTGTAAGTTTTCAACTTACTGTCATATTTAAAGGTGATATTGAGAAGTCCATTGTTCTTGGTGACTGATGACAGCCCCTGCAGAGAAATAGCAGGAAAATAATTTGAATAAAGCAAGCTACTTTGAACTTATGTAGATTTTTATTTTGTAATAGTTTGTTGGAAAATAACAGAACCCATGATTTTTTTAATTCTGTTTTGGCACACCATCCATCAACCCGAACACAGGCAATGACACAACAGACTGCATCCAACTGCATGTGCTCACCTGCCACCAACCTTCCAAATGCAATACTCAAAGAAGTGAAAGCAAAGAGAAATGAAAGTCTGAATACACTATTTGCATAGAGACATGAAACTGTGATTCGAGTAATATGACTTGCTCAGTAGATGTGAATTATAGAAGCTTATTTTTGAAAGAAAGTTATGTGATGTTCTCAGTTTCCACCATCTAGTGTAATTGTGCCCATACACACCGGTAATCAAGGTTTAATGACAAATTAAATTGGGTTCCCCAGGGCAAACAAGTGCAACAGAAGAGAAGAGAGAATGTGAGTCTGAAAAAGCTGATCTCAACTCCAAAGTCATGAAAGAGTATCAGAAATTCAAATGGAGGGAAGAAGGAATGTCACCACTAAGCACTGTGGTCACAGCATTTCAGCTCTATTTTCTTGGTGAAGATCATTTTCAGGAAAGAAATTAAAGCAAGGAGCAAAACAGCAGAAGAATTTATTAAAGAGCACTCATCACCTCCCAGACATTCCTCACTTCATTAAATACCGCAGAAGAGGTGCCTGAAAGACCCTGCTACCTATTTATCAGTTGAGCAAACTCACCCACCAAATACTCAGCGCACTCAGAATCCATCTGTAATCAGGTCATCCTTTTTTCTCAAGTCTAATATTATTCAATGCTCACAAGAACTACACAGAACTCAAAGTTTAACCTAATCTGAGGCCAGGATACAAAACCTATGGCTTGGTTCATCCATATGCCTGAACTGTATACGGGAGAAACTTACTACAGAGGGAGTATCAATGTCCACTGTCTAGATATGTGCCCCCCACATCTATCCTTCATTAAATTATTTGATACAGATATATTTGTATGTAATTTATGTTTCTGTGCCTGAGATCATTCTTGTGGAATTCGAATTTCCATGTGCTTTGAGTCTTATGTGTTTTATGCACTGGATTACTTTCCTGTTGTATTTTTTTATGTGAGAGGCCCCTGTATAGAGGCCCCAATCATTTTAACATGTAGTGTAAACATTTTAAAAACATTCTTGCTAAGAAGAACTTAATTAGACAAAACCACAGATGGACAATTTAAATTTCAATCTTCCCTTTGATTATTGGCTAACATCAATAAAGTTAAAGGAGAACAAATGAAACAGGGGATTTCCAACTGGAATAATGCAGATAATTATATCCCATAACTTTTCCAGTAGAAATGCATACTGTAGAAATCCATTACACTACATCAGACACCCTTCTCTACTATCAAATACTACTAAAGCAGATACTGCCATCCTTGCTGAAAGTGAGGACCAACTGGAGAACTATTGCTCTGCCAGGGAAGAATCCAGACCCATGCACGGGCTGGTGAGTACGGTGTCTCTTCCACACTACCAGAAAAGAACTTCCAACTTCAGAGATGCAACACCTTTCCCTTCAGAAAGCTCCGAAACTATTTTTGAAACACAAAATATAGCATCACCCTCACCCTTACTAGACACAAAGTTGAAAACTGGAACACAGATACTTGTTGAGTAATACCATTCGCTGAAAAGCAAATAGCATCATATTTACCATTATCTTTAAAAGAAAGAAAATACCACCTATTTAACTAGAATTGCATCTGGATTTTACTGCTACTATGTAAAGAACAGCAATTAATAGTAGTAAAGGACTCCAGCACTAATTAGCTGTTGTCAGGATCACACAAAGCATTCACTGCGTGTCACTTAATAGTCAGACACTGGTGTTTAGAAAGAAAAAACACAGCACGAGTTAAATTACCTTTAAAAAAAAAGTAAAATACTACATAAAGGATGAAAGCAAATCAGATCTTGATAGCGTCGTTAGAAGTTAAACTTGTAATCTCACTTTCTTCTTAGGTGGCTTTTTATTTGTTTAACTTTGATATAGGCTAGTGTTAAACAAGCTGTTATACAAAAAGGTTCCTGAAACAGGAAGGCATCAATTGGATTTTTTCCACTCTTAACTTTTCTATTAATACCTGTTATATTTTGATTCATTTTCTCTTTCTTTTAAATTATAAAAAAGTCATTTAACCTACTACTACAGAAAAATAAAGACATTATGTGCTTGATTAAAAAAATACAAAAAAGAAATGATTGACTTTTCATATTTATAAATAAGGGCAGATAAGCCATCAAATTAGTTGTTATCTGTTCTCCTTTTGTGTCCTAGAGCTGAAGTTTTGAGAGACATACATTTCACCAAGCCACAAAGAAAATTAGCACAAGTATTTTAATTCATTAGATATGATCTTTTATATCCTATATTAAAAAAAATAAAAAGCAATGCTTTTCATGGCACCTTTCCATTGGGATTATGGTTGACATCACAAAAGATGTACCAGTAGAAGTATAAATCAAAATACTATACTATAAAGTAGATGCAAAAAGTAAATATAACCATAAGCCAAACTCTGCTGACTTTAAGCAGCACATGAGGCTTACTGGTTGTAAAAATTTACTCCCAAGTGTATAAAAGGTGCAAAAAACCTGCAGTAATTTCCAAGAGAACTAGGGTCACCTGAAAGTACTGAACTAGATAACTCTCATAGTAGTTACAGGTTAAAACACGTAAGCCACACAGACAATTTCACTGTGCTAAACTTGGCTACTAATCCTCCAAGAACTTAACCGCTGTGAGTTTAAAAATATCTTCTTCCAGGAAACATGCCCTTTTTTGTAAGCCATAAAGTAATTGTGCTATTTAAATGGCCTACAGCTAAGACAACTTGTTTAGAGCATCTTACTTTAAAACTGTAAATACTTACTCTATGGCCTTAGGGCTCTACATTCTTAGTTAATTAACCACTAGCATTTGTTGAATTTACATGCAGCTTTTAATTTATTCTAAACTTTACTAGAAAGAAAGTCTCCATTGCCTGGAGCTTTGTCTACAAAATCCCTCTGGTCCACAAACTTCTACATACGCTGACTCGAGAAGAAATAAATAGGAAAGAAAACAGCCAAAACATCTTCTATGAAGAACTATAGATGACTAATCCTTAAACAGATAATCAAAGTTGAAATGCACACAGATTAAATTGCGAATAATCTTGGTTGTCAAAAAGTGGGTGGATGGGTGGTGTTTATCCACAACTCTACAGAAACCATGATAAGCTTGAATCCAAATCCTGCATCTCCATTGGGCGAGCATGCCAGAAAGAATTTCCATGACATGTCACATACCTCAAATCCCAGAGATCAGCATTGGGTCTGTTCCTCAGTCCACAGGAACAGCTTTAATAGTTAAGATCCCAAGATATCTTAAACCTGGGTAACACTAATACACATCATCTCCTGAAGAATGAATAACTCATTTGGATGTTCAAAGCATGTGCACGTGTTTAATTTTATTTAAATATCCATCCCTCAACATGAAAGAGTACAAGTATTAGTAAGAGCCGAAGACTATGACATGAAGAAGTTAACCTGTATTTCTGCTTATTTATATTTTTCTGATACCTAGCCTTCTTTATAGTAACATCTTGCTAATGAAATGCACTTAGGAAAAATTTTTCTACCCGTTACTAGGCCAGAGGGGAACGGAGTTAGGATCACATTTCCAGAAATAAAGCTTAAAATAAATTCTAACCACAGGAACTAATTATGCCTGCAAGAGAAGTTAAATTTAACTAATGTCTGCCATCAGAGGCATAAATTAAATACAATGGAAAGAAAGAAAAAAAATCTACTTAATTTTTATTGTTGAATATTCCCTCTTCCTTTTAATCTAGAACATACAGTGTTTCATATTTGAAAGTAACATCTATTTTTCATATTTGACAATTCCTGCCAGAGATGGCACTGGTGATTTCAGAACTGTCCCATGAATAACCATTTTCACATATAATATTGAAATATACTGCAAGATTCTAGAGTTGTTGAGCGAACTCTCTTTCATTCAGTAAGGGCAGTATATGCCTGTGAATAGGCACTCTCAGGCAGGCACTTCAACATCAACACTAGGAACCAAAGATAGATGGTAGCACTAATTACAGAGATCTGGTAAAGGAGGTAGGAAATCACTCCCCCTCAAGCATAGCCTTGTGCACCAGACCAAAACAGTAATCACGATTCATCTTTCATATGTTGTTAATCAACGCACACATGGTCCTAATTTCATGCTCCCATGAGGCAAACCAAAGGGACAATTGTTTTTGAACTCTAACATCAAGACGAATAATCAATGTTTATCATACTCATTGCTCAGTAAACTAAAAGCTTTATATTTGACATCTGCTCTTTTCATTTTAGAGTGCTCTTGATGCTTTCAACCAAGTTAAAATATTTTCTACAGTCATCAGTAAAAAGATGAATAATCTGTACTATTTATACGCCTGTGTTTTGGATTGCTTCCAACAGAATATAACAAAATATATAATACATGCTAATGTTTGCTGTGTAACTTGTGTGTACTCCATTGACAGCAGAAAGAATTCTAAGCCCTGGGAGGATGGATTTGTACTGTGACTACTACATCTGGGGTTTAACTGACAATTCCAAGCACAAATATTGTTCAGATTTGCCTTGTGTGTGTGTGTGTCTGTGTGTGTGTGTGCATGTTCTGCATTGCATGCACAAGTTGTGGGAACTTTTTAAAAAACGTCTCAGTGACACTGGAGAAGTTTTAATAAAAGTGATTTTGGGGAGCAACAGGCTTCTCAGTGCCTACATCTATTACATAGATTCTTCAAAACGTATTTTTTTAACTTCTTTCAATAAGTTGGCATCTTTTGTGTTTCTTCTTATGTAAGCAGTTTAGTGATTTACAAGAAATTACCACTTTTTGGTTGTTTTTTTGTGGTGAGTTATTTATTACTTCACTGCTTCATCTTAAGAGCCACAGTTCAGGAGTTCAACAGCAGAGGAGCTGAACATGCCACTATAGCATTTGCCTCTTGAATTTGGCCTGAGATGGGAAAGGCAAAGCATTGTTTTTAATTCCATTATAAACTATATATTGGGGGAGAAAGCAAGCCATCATTTTTGAGCGTGAAGGAACTTCATGCTCCATCCAACCCGTGATTATCCTCTTGCTCTCCAGGCTCCTCAGCTGGCTCTTCCCTAACGCATCCTTGTCAAGAACAGCCTGTCATGTTCAAAGATCCTGATTTTTCTTCCTCTTCCATGTTACTTGTGAAAACCCAATGGTCGATCTCCAGGTGTCAGCACATTACTTTTACACAATTGTCCCTTTCAGAGAGAGCGTTGGGTCATCTGGCAGATCAATTAGGCCCTTCCTCTGAACTGGAAGAACCCTTGTTTCATGTGAACATACTTAATGCTTTGAGTTTATCAGCAGAGCTCAGCCTTGGAGGGAGCAGATGCCCAGTGAACTGAGGTAGGCGCAATACACCTCCCTTTGTTTAAAACTGTCAGGCATGTTCACGTTTAAGCATATTGCTTCTCCATCTCCCAAAATGCAGCTTTTTACCCCAATGTAAATCCTTCACCCTGGAAAAAAATATGAAGTATCCATATTAGCTTTTTTTAAAAAAATGTGCTAACTTAACCAACTGTCAGAACCCCCTAAGAAGTAAAAAATTCAAAACCGGGGACTGTATAGATGGCCCAGACACTGGGAGTCACAACCCAGGTACAACCCGGAGCCGGGGAGGGGGAGCTACTTTACACAAAAATCTGGGAAATTAAACTTCCTTTTAAGAGTAACATGTAAAACTTGTTTTTCCTAAACTAAGCATGAGGAACTCATCTTTCTTTTGTATAAGAATTGTCCTGGCCTTTTGTGATCATGAAATATCTCATTTTTCACAAAACCATGACATTACCCATGGTTTTATGCTTGACTTCCCACATAGGCAATTACATTTTGTCTGAACAAATTCTTCTGCCATTTCAGCCAGATAGGGTTTTCTCAAGTTCCTGCTGCCACAGGAGGATATTGAACTGAACAGCTGCTGACTTAAACCCTGTCAGAGGATGAGGCGGTCCATAAACCTCCACATGTATACACCTGTGCCAGCTAGCTTCATGGGTGTCTTTTTGGATTTGGGGGGTGAAACATGCTGAATGAAGATCACTAATTGCAGCATAACCTATCTAAAGAAAAAAAAAATTCAAAATACAGTAAGAATGTGTTTTCTTTATGCCTCATTCCAGGCTATCTCAGTTTCTATTACACACTAATCAGCCTGATAGAGAGGTAAGAAATCATCGTAAGGAAGAAACACCACAGAGTCGTTACAGCACAACTTATTAGTATGCAACACGGCTCCATGCAGCTCTTCATTCAATGTATGTCAACTGGTTTACCTTTAGAGACTAGATAGTTCTTAAAGCCACAATTTAACAATAGGAGCAAGTTTAATCTATACTGTTTGCCACCTACCGTGAAAATCTGAAATCTCCGAGTCAAGCCCAGGAATTCAACGCAGCAAAGCACAGCAGAATTTCTCTCACAGCACAGAAATTTCTCTCATGCAATTTGCAAGTTTGCCTAAGAAGTTTTCTATAGCTTGCCCCATCACACAAAATTTTTTCCAGTTTTTGTTGTGTGAATAATGTTTTTTAAATTAAAAGCCTTCTTTAAAAAAAAAAAAAAAACACCAAACAACACTCTCCCAAAAAACAAAACAGAAGAAATTTCATTAAATATTTTCAAAAAATACACATTTCCCACAAAGATTACTGAAATGTGTGAGTCTAAGGATACTTGGGCAAATGCCAAAAGTCTGTAGTTAAACCAGTGTTCTCTTAACTGTGGGACATGACCCCTGGCAGGAGGGTTGGGGGAAAAGTGGAGGTGTTTGGGGAGGGGGGGAAAGAGCAAGGCCAATGCAGGTGCTCGCAGGGTGACTGTGCCTGGGAAGGAAGGGGGTGCAAAGTTGTTTTTAGAGGGACCCAAGACAAATTAGTTTGAGAAACGCTCAATTGGATTATAAAACCGAAATACATAGAATAACTCACATCTGAAAAAATGGAGGAGGAGAAATTATTGAAGCCTGCTATGCGTGCTCAACCACTTAATATACAACACAGCATACTATAAAACAAATAAGCCAGCTAATTATTCCACTCAAATTAAAGAATATATTTCTTCCTACTGCAGGAAGTCAGCCAGAACCTCAATAAGCCTACAGGACCCTTCACACTTAGAGAAACTATTGCATAAGCACTGAACTTTTGATTATGCCCAAGAACTCCCAAACTAACCTGTCTAGGAAGCAATCACACAATATATTTTCGCTCTTTTAACTGACTCCCCATTTAATGTGCAAACATGCAAGGCCATATGCTGAGAGAGCCTTTTTCTCCCAAAGAGACTCAAAGAGTAGGAATACAATCAAGAAAAGGTTTCAAGAGGTGACCGAGAAGCAGGAGAGAACAACATTATATTAACATGTATATAAAATATATGGATATGTTCATTCCTTTATTTTGCTCACTACATTAAGAAATTACGTAGCTTTCAGAGGAGAGAATGTCAGGGGAAAAGGAAAGCAAATAACAACACCACTTCAGAGCTACAAAGCAAATGGATCAACTGCATCTTTTAAGATGTTATGCACATAAATGTTTGCTGCTTATCCTAAATCAGTATTTCTAAGCCAGCCAGATCTAAAAAGTAAGTTTTCTCCTTGAAAGCTGAGCATATGTAGTGGCACCTGGAGAACAACTAAAGAAACTCATTTCCAAAATCATAAATGGTTCACTAATAACGTTCTGCTGCCAGATTCGTACTTTTCAAATTGGAAACTCCTAGCATGAGCTCTTCGCTCACAGGTTTTACCCAAAGAAACAGAAAATCTGTAAAAGTAACTAGGATTGACTTCACAGGTTCAGTTTTAAGCTTCAGCCAGAACACAATTCACAATTATGACTACTTCAGGGTGGGTTCTTTTGCTCTCTCCTTCTCAATCTAATGCCAGAGTGAACACACAAAAAAAAGAAAACCCTAACAACTTTGAGGGAAACTGTCATCAAACATGGGTTAACTGCTTTATTCATAACCTAAAAAATTCAAATCTGAAATTTACTGCATTGTTGGAGATTTTCATTGCAAACAAGCTTACAGGAAACAAATTGGAGATACTCCATGTGTTGTACAGGGTGAGTTTATCTGATTTGTAGCTAGTTTTTGAAAATGATAAGAACAGCTGCTTGCAAGGAAATCTTAAAAGCAGAACATCACGTAAAGGCTGGAATGTGAAAATTTTGACATAGCACATCTATTTCATCTTGTGAGTGTTCACACAATGTCTTTCCTCAGTTCTAATCCTTCTCCTATATTATTTGAGAAAGTCAGTGGAAATCTTTAAGAGCTTTGCAGTCAAAAAATAAGAAATGCATATTCTTAGAAACTTCATTTAAATTCTTACTTACACAAATGACACACCCAGGCACAATTAAGGAAAGCATTACATATTTACAGGAACTCACGACTGTAAAGAAAATTAAGTCACGTAGGTTTTGTAGTGCCAACATATAAAACGATAGAGGATATGGAGGCAAGGTAGCGATGACTTCACTTTACTGATTGGAGTGCCACAGAACTCATAAAACTTGTAAAGTAGATAGGATTTGGGATTGTTCCATCTTAATCCCTGCCTTTGAAGTAATGCAATTATTTTGGATATAAAAAGCTATTCCTGGGGATTTAGAAACACACAACTGTACTCATCCACAGGATTTGAAAACTGAGAATTTCTAAGTAGCATGATTCAATTCCAGTAACAACCAAGTCTTTGCTTGCCAAATTCCCATGATGCAGCTTTAAAGAATCTTTCAGCATTCCCCCAACAGTATTTTTAATATCTCACATAAAACTTGTTTTGCAAGAGACTAAAACAAACAAACAAACAACTTCCTTTAAGAAGATACAGACACCCCTTCCCAAAGTTACCATCCTTGTGAGGTTCTTAACTTAAAAAGGCTCAGGCAATGACAAGCCAGGACTTTAAACGTGACAGGAATCTACTCCTGTCTACAGTAGCAAATACACCTTTGGCATTAAGTTCAATATCATGAAGGACAATAAGAACAACAACAGTGTATCAAGAAGTGCCACATTGATTCCATATACAGCCATGTTATACAGTTTCAGAACAAACTGGCATAATGACTGTATCAGAATTTTTTAATCTGGATGGAAAAAACCAAAACCAGTAAAAATGAACGGACCATTATGTCAAACACAGTGGCTAAAAATACTTTTTGCTTAGAAGTAAAAATTCTTCTACATCAAACTTTGCTACTAAAGTAAGTTACCTTTCTCTATAATTCTTCCCCTAGAAAGCAATCAAGAATTCCTCCCTTTCTTCCATTCACAAAGCTAATGGACAAGCGGCATAAATTGGCTTCCTGCAGAGTTAGAAACAAGCCTCAGCTACGCTGCCCTTCCTTCTAACCACGTCAAAGGTATGGGCTTTGGTTCCTTCCCCGCTACACACTGTAACACCCACCTCCCAGAGACAAGCATGCAAACAGAGATTCTTACTGCTGAACTAAGCACTTTTAGCAAATAAATTTCTGTGTCTAGTCCTGGTCCACAGGGATGAAAATTTCTCCCACAGCTTAAGCAGTAATGCAATCAGCAACAAGGACTGGAAGGTCCAGTGCTTACTATGTACTGATGATCCACATGGTTGAACTTCAGAGACACGGGCAGACACACTCGGTGGCTGCAGATGTACAGCTTCAGCTGCCAGGGGATTTAGACACTACTGGTTACCCTCTATGGAGTCAGGCATTATATATATGCAACCAAAAATTTGCAATGTGTCAAAACGATACACAAAGCTGCACAAACTCTTCTGGTCCACCTGAAGGATTCTTAGAAGAAACAGCATTAAAATATTTCAGCTATACTGATCCCTCTCTACAAGCAAAATGAACCTTCCCCACTTGCAGCCACTTAAGTAGGAAAAGCTTTGCCGAATGATCAATACCAGGAATTTGCACATAACACACTAAAACCATACAAAGCACAGCTTTCTGAGGAGACATTCTCAAGAGAAACTGCCAGTCTTGAATACACCACACCTCAGAATTCACCTCATCATCAAGGCTGACTTTCTTCTCCTCGAGTTTTGATTTTCACATTGTGCAAATCCATATAGTTTGTCCCTAATTGTGCCACTCAACCATCTCTTTACAGAGAGGAGCTTCTGCCACCAAGATTGTTGAGGCTTTACACAAATTCAAAAAA
>VXBJ01006516.1:585663-625273 GCA_013400055.1 Nycticryphes semicollaris | reverse complement strand
AAAAAAAAAAAAGGTGAAGAGGAGACAGAACACATTCATATATTCCTGTGTGCTCATCTCAGTACTTGGATTTGAAAGCTATTAAGTATTGCTAAATCTTACTGTTGGGAAAAAAAATCAAGGAAATGTGTGTGTTTTAAGTATATCTGTACTGGCAAACTCTTTAGGCATTATGTGCCATCATCCCATGAGATTTTTAACTACTAAAAAAGGGAGTTTAAATACAAGTTTTTAAAGAGATTTAACATTTGAAAAGGTATTGAAACTCCAGTCTGACTGCGTTCAGTTTCCACTAATAAAAGTCACACCCTATGGATATCACACTTTATAATACACTTGAACAAGTAAAACAGTTTAAGAGATGCATTTTTCCTACATATATAATGTTAAGTGCTTTTGAAAGTAGTCCAAAGCAAAGGTTACACATTCTAGCCATACAGTACACAGTTAGTTCATGCTGCCATTTCCATAATAATTAATACACTACTTAACACGAAAAGTGATATCTGCTAAAGCACTAACACAACCTGTATCCCAACCTAATTGGGCTTTAAATTACTTCACCGGTGCCGTTTGTTTAACTACTATTTAAGGTCTTGCAATATTTTCATTCTAAATCTTTTTCTTGATGGGTTCCTCTTACCCAGTTCCTAGAACCTTGGAAGACTTTTTGTTCTTATCAGTTAAAGTTGGTTATCCAATAAAAAAAAAAAAAAGATGGTGGAGAAAAATCTACATCCTGTTAACATTTAGGTTTTCTGTCAAAGCAGCTTTATTTTAAATGATATATTTACATAACTCACTAATAAATAATATGAAGTCACACCCTGGGAAAGAACCCTTAGATCAAATGCCTGCTGCACAAATGCAGGCTTGGCCAATGGGCCTGCTCTCTCCCAGGCGACTCTGAGAAAGGCAGGAGCTGTACACAGCGCATTTGGCCTCGGGAAAAATACTCCCACTGTGCTGTTCTAAAGAAATTTCTCTGGTTTCCACAAGAGCAGCACCAATCAGATCCAGACACATTCCACACCAAGTCCTTACTAGCAAAGGGAACCTGAAGAGAAGGCATCCTAAACTGTACTTTCACTGTGAGCACTAAAATTGCCAGGAATAAAAATAAAATAATTTCAGAACACTGTATCTAACACATTGTTGGGTCAAGGGGAAATAAAACAAAAAAAGAAAAGAAAAAAAAAAAGTCAGTGAAGATATATTTTCTTACATAGCATTTCTATCAGGGTAACGCTCCAAAGGTCTAGGTAGGCTTGTTGCCCGTTTGCAAGGGGCTGTAACTAACTCCCACCGTGGTGGGTTTCGTAGTGTCCAGTCACAGCCCAGCACGTTCCTGTGGTGTTGCACACACCCACGAGGAGGAAGGTGACAACCCTAAAGCACTAACACTGAAAAGAGATTCTCAGTCTCGCATTCCATCTCTCATGATGGAAACAGACATGAAGCACTGACCATTAAAAAAACCAAAAAATACACAAACACCTTTTGCACTGTGCTTTGAACAGAAGAATCACCTTGTGATTTTTCCCCGCTCAGAAACTCAGGAAACAGAGACTCATTTCCGGCTTTATCCATACTCCATACCCACAGCTTCAAGGAAGTCTTTTAATACCTTTTCTGCCTTAGCTTCCCCTCTGTAAAATGGGATAACAGATTTTCCTTTCCTCCAGTTGTGTACAAAATAATTGCAGAGAGCGAAGTACTCAAAGACTTCCCTTGACAGTGTGTACACACACCCACCGTGCACTGGGTGTAATGAGATGCAGATTTCATTTCCTGTCCTTTGGTGATATTCACAGTAGCTACTACGTTTTACAACAAATCCATAGTTTAAACTTTTCATCTCTTTAAAGGGGGAGTTCTTTGGGGTTTTTCTACGCATAGATTTAATTAATACATCTCAGATAATAAAACGTTTTCAAACTGCCCAAGGAAAGTAATAAGTCTTGACCCTATTAAGGCTTGTTTTTCAGCTTTGCAGGAACGTAAAACACAAAAAAATGCCATACACCTAAATAACCTACTTGATGCAGAGTTGATAGACAGAAGCTAAGGCTTGACTATAAAAGAAAACAGACCCACAGTTTTTCACATTATAATTTGTGGATATTTGCTTTAATTGTTTTGATTAGTAACAAGGTGTGAGGTTAAATTATTGTAATAGTATGATCTGGCTAAGTAGTAGTAAGTGCTGACATAAATTTGACAGCACTTCAGTTCTTCAATTGGAAAC
Source organism: Nycticryphes semicollaris (assembly GCA_013400055.1). Taxonomy (NCBI): domain Eukaryota; kingdom Metazoa; phylum Chordata; class Aves; order Charadriiformes; family Rostratulidae; genus Nycticryphes; species Nycticryphes semicollaris. The sequence goes on along the minus strand of VXBJ01006516.1, from coordinate 623,025 downwards.
CAAAATGGTAATATACTGAGGCATAGAAAAAAAAACCCCAAAACCACAAAAAAACCCTAAAACACTTAAAAAGTTAATATGTAAAACATTTAAGGATGAACAAAGGCCACAGTGACAACACGCTGAGCTTTCCACAAGGTGATGTTAAAGACACTACATTACAATCTAGCTGAAACAGGATGTCAAGTCAGGTAAAATAATCGACAGCTCTGATTTTAGTAATAGGGTATCATATTTTTTCCCTTGATTTTTAAGTAAATAGTTAGCTTTGTCTAATAATTTTACCATGATTGGACAGAAACCGATCAAGCAAATACCGCAAGTATTAATCTATTTACTATTTAATCTCTGTCTAATCTGATGATCTTCATTACTCCAGCCAAAACCTTTCAAGGCACGAGACACACCAAATTCACTGCTTACCCATGTTCAGTAAAATAATTAATTTATTTCAGAACCGATTTCTCTCTTTTCAAATACACCCATGTCGTATCAAGGTATACACATGCCCAGAAGGAAAGCAAACATACTAGATTTTTATTTTTCATTTTGAACAACAACATTATTTTTCCTTCCCCCTCTAACTTAGTCAAAGCATAAAATAAAATTAGTTAGTTGAAAGAGAAAGTACTCTCAGGAAAATTATAGATCAGACTTAGTGTTCACGTGGCCACTACATGGTAATGTTTTCTTCTCATGTGCTCTTCTCACAATTTTCCTCAAAATAGTGTCAGATAAGTTGGTTTGCACCAAAAAAGTTCAATTAACACCCATCTTACAACAAATAAATTTTAGTCAGTCTTAACAAAAAAAAAGAACACTTATGCCTCTGCTACAGATCTTTGAAGAAGGAAATACACAATTGGTTCCAAACTTTTATAACCACATATTAATACACAACAGTATGAAAATGACAAGTGGAGTACTTTAGGATGCTAATACATGCTGAAGATCAAAATGTAAAACTTTTTCCCCCTGTGGTTGTAACGTCCCCCAGGCAAACACATCCACTTAGAATGTATAATTATTTGAAATGCTTTCAAATAATACTTAACACGTGAAAAATATACAGAAACTTCAATCTGTCTGCTTGAAATTTCCATTAAAGTTACAATCCATGGACCTCACTTTATAATACATTTGAAAAGGAGACAGCTTGAAGAAATCCATTGAGCTGGAAGAACCTCATCATCACACAGGAGTTCACACACTTAAAAACCCAACCAATTACAAACACAAAGGTCTGAGACTAAAGCAGTTTGGCCACTGTATAGTAACTCATCAAACTGCCATTCACTTGGCACCTATAGACAGTTACCTGAAAATACATTACTACTATTCCATCTGCCTTGAAAAGATTAAGGGACCAGGACTGAAATACAAAATGTATGTGACATTAATAATAGAAGTAGTATCTTTACATAAAATACTATAAAGCAAAAAAGTATTTGAAAAAAATTATACTCTTAAAAAAAATACGTCTATTACATTGATATTCACAATGATTTTTCTGAAATCAGACACTTTCACCCAAACCATAAGATTGAAGCGATTTGAAATGGAAATATTTCCTGTCCACTCACTGCCAGTTTCTGTTCCCAGAGTGATATAACAGATGACATCCAGTACAATAAAATCTTTTATTAACCATAAATTTGAGACTGCTTTAGGGATTTGAAGTGTTCAGTTTCATGCTGAAAAAATGTAATGTTATCCACAGACCATCAGCATGTGTAACAAAAACAGAGCCACAGGTTATGTGACTTTGATCAAACAAAAAAAAAAACCTCTTTTGAATTTAAAAATATTTGAAAAAGCATTTACAATAATCTTTAACCTATTATTTTTAGAGCTATGCACACCAATTGATCTATTTTTCTGTAGGAAACAACCACTTCTAACAAAAAAGTCTCTATATAGAAAGTCAACACCATGACCAAGTTTCCTTCTAGCAGTCATCTTATTTTAGAAGTCAGAACTGCAACAGAAGTTTTAAGAGCTTAACCAGTTAAGTAGACAGATGAAAAAGTTAAACAGAACCTGTATTTCTCTCAGACCTTTAGTTGATTTCCTTTTATCTAAGTTGACCTGAATACTTAAATAGCTAATCCTAAAAAAATTGAAGAGGAAGATAAATACGATACAGAACATAAAACCTTTTCAGCTTAAACCTTCACATCTATTAAAATAAAATTACATTATTGCAGTAAATTGAGAAGTAAATCCAAAGACCAGGAAGTTTCACTTCCAATACTACTTGGATGTGATTGTAAAATATAAACATGGAAACAATTATTTTCTGTTGCAACAAAACTTAACCCTATTGGAGGGGGAGGAGGGAAAGGCAATCATACCTCTAACTACAAATCAACTTTCCACACACAGAGTGCAAATAAAACTTTTGGAGTTTACACATTGCCAACTTCTGCAGCTGAATGGAATATTCTCCGCAATAACTAAAATGTACAGACCAAATGTAACGTGGTGACATCGAAGAGCAGTCACTCCTATCTATCAGCACTGGTAAATGATACAGGGCCTTATTCTACCACTTATTTTGTGGCTTTGATTTCTACATTTCCTGCCAGAACATAATAAAAAGAAACTTCTGTCCTTGCAGCTCATTCTTTAGTGTGCTGAATGTCCCATTTTCAAACCTCTGCATGACATTTCACGGCTAATGGTCCTTATTGAAAAAGAACCCCAAAAGTGAATGGCATGATTAGTGAATTACTCTTGCAAATGCAACTATATGGAGAAACCTAAGCTATCCCAACTTGCATTCTTCCTAACTAATGAATAAAAGATAAAGGGTTTGTTTCCATTGATGTTCTGAAGCAGCATGGAATAATAACTTTTCACCTGTTACTGGTCAGGCTGAGTTAGGTGTTTGTTTTGTCTTTCTGATTCTTATTTTAACTTTTCTTTGTGGTTAACCTACTACTCCTGCCAGAAGGTAAATTAATGTAAAGATAATTATTAGGAACCACCAACATTAATTGCTAGAAAAACATAAACAATAAAGCAAGGCTGTAACCATTTTATGGTTACAGAATCTATGTAACCATAGATTATGTTACTGATTCTTTGAAAAGTACCTTAGTAAATATTTTGTATTATACAACAGAAAAAGCAAAACATTAGATATTCTTTTAAAACAAAAGCATCAGGCTGCACATCTGTCCCTTTCTTCTTTTGGGGCTGTTAATACCTGCCTTGTGAAGTAAATGAGGCCTCAGGTAACATTCTGATGCGGTAAATAAAAATCAAAGCTCTTTATAACAAGGAATAATCCTACTCTACTCCATAACTACACAAATTTACACATAGATACTGTAACCAGTAAGAGGTACTGTCTGCAGACCAAGGTAAGAAAGAGTTATACATGACCTAGGACACCATTCTGTAATGTTAACGATAACCTGCCCGAATTCCATTCACAAACTATAGGCTGAATAGTGAAGTCCTCCCCTCGGGTTACACGTGGATCCAGGACTCTTCATTTCCTGGCAGGAAGGGTTGTGTAGCGTTACCGTGCACTCGCAGGCAACTGCTCTATTCTGCCAGAGCTGGCTGCGTTTCAACAGCACCAAAGTGATTTCTGAAACCTCATCATCTTCTTGTTTGTGAAAAAGTCACTGTTTAATAAAAGTTCACATGAAAAATCTTCTGTAATTTGGACTTTATATGCTTAGTGTACTAACTAACCCCAAAGCCTATCGATGAGGCACTCTTTCAAAGGTATCTAAATTAACACACCTCAAGGGTAGGAATTTCAAAAGTGTCTGAATAGTTACATGGAACTTTGACTTAACCACAAAGTTAGCTTCGGGATTTCCCAACCCCTCTGTCCAGTCCTTGGCTCTTCCTTCACGCTGTAGCTCATCACTCTGAACATACACTTAACGTAACTGGGTGAGAACCTCACTTTATCCATGTCATTGAAATGACGCCAGTTGTGAAAAGAAACAGATGTAGGGATTCTTTCAATTCAAACTGTTTTAATAATATGGTTCACAATGTAGTGCACAAACAGGTGCCTTAAAGCAGGTGAGGAGGGAAGGGCAACATGTAAGTGGGAGGAAGCAGATGGGAATGAGAATTTCATTCACCAGCTTCACTGCTGAGTCAATATAAAAAGTAACTACACCCTGAGCCACAAAAGAGAACAAATCCCATTGAAAGTTAAAAGGAGTTAGAACACCATTCTTTTTCAGAATCCCACTCCAATCTTCTAAGGATCTACTCACACTTACAGGGTGAAGCTCAAATCGCTGTTTATACCCCGTATCTCTAAGACTTCAAGAGGAAGCCCAGAACAAGCTTGAAAACTTTGCTAAGAAGGTTTGAAATTCAGCAACGCCCCCTTCCCACACCATATTTAAAGCTCTTCCAGACAGAGCAGTCTTTATGCTCAGAGTACATTGCACAACTTACCAGTTCCAGCTTCCATCCTCATTTTGTTACTACTGCTGATAATTAGGGGCAAGCCCAGATAACATTGGAGATAACATTGATCCCCACAGAAACTGGAGGAATACGAAGCGGCACACACGGGCTTTCCGAGGGCTTTTAGACAAAGTACAGACTGGCACCTGAATAGCTCAGACAGGGGAAAGAGGAGGATTCTTCATTGTCTGGGCAGCTGTACCCAAACTTACTCTGGTACACATGAAAAACTTTTCCCTAAGGGGCTGTTTGTAAAGGAAGTCATTATTGTGTGATAAACTTCACTGAGATTGAGGTTGACCAATATCAAGAAAGGCTAAGCATCAGAAATGGCCATGCCAGCAGCCAGGTGAGAGGCTTGTTTTCCAAGTGTGCAAAGCACCCAGTTTTGGCACTGAAGGCAGCCACAGCTGGTTAGTGCCAGGTAATCACAAACACCAAACCACTTGAGGTATAAGACAAAATCCTATCAAAACTGAAGTCAAAGTTTTGCCACTGATTTTAACAGGTAGGATTTTAGCCTTTAAACCAAACCAAACCAACAACAGAAATAAAATCACAAAACCAAAACAACAACAGAAATAAAATCACCCAACAAAATCTTTGGTATTCTGTGTTTAAAAGGAAAACAGATTGGGGGGGGTTGTTTCCGCAAGTAGGTGACAAATAAAAACCTGCCTATAGTTTAAATCATTGTATAAAATAATTTAAAAAAAAAATGTATCTTTTAGAAGTCTCTTAAGTCTCTTATGCTTTCTGATTCCAAGCCAGTCACACCTGGAATACACAGGTTTAACTGAACAGCTGCCAGCTTCTACTTTTTGTAGTGTTCCACATTGTTAATGTGGAAGATCTACTGTTCGGACCTAAATATTCTCATATGATGCCTTCCTACCAGCTAAACTAAATTCACACATTATTTTAACCTGCATTATTTAAAAAAAAAAAAAATCATTCTCCTTGAGTCTGTAAAATTAAAATTAAGAGGGGACTCTAACAAATCAGATTATTCTTTGGAAATTTATATGCAAATAGATGAAAAAACTTCAACAAAATTCCACTCATGAACTCCAGAATCTAACTCAACAGCTTGTTTTAAACTTGGGAGTTCTACAACTTTAAAGGAAAATATTAGAAACTTATATAAATATTTTTTATGGTATAAATACAAAACTCAAGAAAATAAGTTTATTTTATAAAGGTAGGGTGTATTATACGTGTCAATATTATGTTGTGGATTCCCATGGAGGACCAAAAATCCCCCATTTGAAAACACAAAGCAAAATTAATTAGAAAACACAGTTTGAGTGAAAAGTATTCTTGCAAAGTGTTCTTAAAAAGGATCACCTTGAATGCATTTGATGCTGAGGAGACGCCATAACTTTTCTTCACACAAAAGCAGTCATCAACAGAGCACAACCAGATGTTAAGTTTTCTTTTCTTAGTTTCTGTAAACCTCTGTGACCTCCCTCAAATTAAAAAAGGGAATAGCATTTTTAAAGCCACAGGAGCTATCATTAGTGAAGCATTCTAAGGATTTTCATTAATTCATAGCCAGCCAACCAGGAATTTTCCCACAGCCGTATACAAAAAAAGTCAGAGAAGTCACTGATTGCTTGGTTGGATTTGAATGTAGTCAGAGGTAAGACCAGAAATATCTAGTTCCTCCCAGTGATATAACTGTGAAGAACACTGGGAAGGTCAGAAATTAAAGTCCAAGTCTGCCCACCAACCGCGAGCAAAATCCAACATTGCCCTATCACAGGAAGAACAGAAATAGTTTTTACACATAATTTTGTGAGCTAAGAGAATCATACAGATAGGTAGAAATCCATTATTTAGAGACCTTTAAGCACAGAACATGCAGTTCCAAACAGAACCACATGCCTATCACCTCCTGCACATAGCAGCCTCAAGACTTGGATGCTGTCTCCTTGGTAGTGTAATACCCACAGCTTGTAGCAACTTACAACCCAACATGCACATTTAGTGGGAGCCCTTTGAACTCCGCACACTCCTCATTTGTCCCTTATAGTCTCTGTCAACCCAGGGTTCCAGCAGAGAAGGAGCTTGTACTTCCAATGTTACATTATCAGACTCCAAAGGCTACAGAAAACAGCAGAGCCCATTTCAGCAGCACTTCCCTTGTAGACGTGACAACGATCTCCGCATCGCTGTGACATGTCATGCTCTGCACAAGGTTAGTAAAGGAAAAGGGCAGGCACAGACACAAAGACTGCTGGCTTGCAGACTCCATGCTGTCAACATCCATCATCAACACAGAGGTCATCACTTCACAGCCACCTCTGCACCCTGTCAGATCACCTGTTTGAAGACATTAATCACCTACTGCCTACCAAGGAATGAAGCGGCAGTACTTAAAAAGTACAGAAACAGACACTTAGTATGTGTCCTTTACTAGGATCTAACAGAGCACTTGGAGTTTGAAATGTGCGAAAAATCCTCGTGAATAGCCAAGAAATTAGTAATAATGTGGGTGAGCATTGAACAGGATACACAATTAGGATGCAGACACATCCTAGCCACAGAATGAGCTTCCTTTTGCTACCCCCTGTCCACTTGAATGATGCACTGAGAATAGAGTACCAAGGGGCAGCACCCCGGCATACCCTTTTACTCCTTTATCAGCACAACAATTAATAAAACGGGATGTCTAGAATAATTCTTCAAAGCCAATAGCGATGTAACACTGTAATGGCCCTCAAGTGACACAGAATTCTAAAGAATGCAATATATCTTGAAACATGTGCTGATGGTCATGAAACCACTAATCCAAGCTTTAATTATTTTTATTAATTCAGACTTAGAAAGAACACATCCTTACCTGCACATTTAATTTCCCTCACACTCTTGTAATCCATCCATACAGTGGTGAGAAGTGACAGGAGGGCTAGAACAATGGTGCAACTTGCACACGTGGCTTCATATACTCTTGCTTACACTATCTTTTGAAACACTGACATTAAGATGAAACACTCTTATTAATCTGCAATTTCATCTTGGTCTGGAATCTGCTTCTGTGAGGTTTCCTCAGTGGGCTCCTGAAGTTTATTGTTGTGGGCTGCTTTGTTAAAAAACAAATCTCTGAAATGTGTTCTTAGAACTTCCTCTAGCTGACCTGTCCAAGTGCCTTGTTCTAGAACTTATTCCAGAACCATCAACTGCCCTCATCTTCTTCTGTTTTTATAAGGGGGTCCTCTGTTCCTGCTTCCATCTTTTTTGCCTCTAGCTCTGCTCTGTTTGGTAGTCTAAAAACTGTACTTTGGGCAGGGATGAGAATTTAGTTAAAACGCAGGTTTTTAGTCAAAATAGGTTAAGATTGATAGTTACTGCTGGACTGGCAGCTGCTATAATTTGCCTTGTCCTAAGTGTTGTACTTAGTGCTCTTTCTATTAGATGGGCTCCACCTAAACTGACTTCCAACAACGTCTCTGAGGTACTGTTAAATCACAGAAAGTTTGTTTCCTCAGAATCATGTTCCTCATCACAGGTACAATGTTAATCAACCAGAAGCCCACAGCTGTGCTTCAGTCAAGCAGCAGTGCATTTGGACAATATCTTGTAGGGGCATTTGACTGATACAACCAAACAGAAGAGGCCCCAGAACAGAGAGGCTAACACACCGGGCCTTTTGAGTTTGGGGGCAAACGAGAAGCAATTTATAAGACAGGAAACTTGGCAAGCAGAGACCCGCAGAAAGCGTTATTAGGAGACCGACCAAAACTCAAACACCCATAGAGAGTCGTCAGATGCATCTTTACTGTAAAGTAGGTTACTCCAAGCCCTTTTCAAAAACAAAACACATGGCCAACCAAGAAAGTCTGTGTTCAAAGTGTGTGTAAGCCAGATGTAAAAACCACTGCTGATCGGCTAAAATCAAAACCAGCTAAGAACCAGCAGTTATGATCTATCTACAAACTTCAGGAAATACCACATTAAGAACTTGTTTTCTGAGTTCACAAGAAGTAATTTGTAAGACAGAACACTTGATATGCATAGACCAAGAGAACAGCCACTGAAGTTTATTAAGAAACATCTCTTAATAGTACTTTCCTCTGTTCCTTAATATTTGTCTACAGTTTGATCACTTCCAAAAATTACACCTGCTTTTTTTATACCAGTACACCCATTTAATAAGGGGCACCTACTCCAATCCATGGAGGTCATCAATAAACCTAGAAATGATGTCTTAGATAAGACCTTGAAAGTATAATTTATTAAGTAAAATAGGTTCAAGCACCTTAAAATAAACATTTACACCCTGGCTTGACTGGCAGAATTTTGAATAATCAGAGTGATAACACCTATATTTCTCTTCAATGATTCTGTTAAATTCTGTTAAATACTGCAGTAAAACTATAGAAATTCTGTCCATTCCTGGCATAAGCCTGTATTCACTACCTCATTAAGTATGTCTCTGGTTAAAGTCTCTATGGGAAAATCATGTAGAAGCTTCGGATGTGAAGCCGTGTGACTCCTGCTCAGGAGAGCTGGAAAAGACAAACTGCTGGACAACGTCACAATAGTAAGATGCTACTTGCATAAAGGAAAAAAATGTTTTTCAAGTTTGCACTTAGATTTTGATACTCAGTCTCACATTACCATAACCTAAAATCAAGTACTTAAAATGCACCAATGCAGCCATAGTTCCTTAAGTTACTGTAACTTGCACTTCCATAAAATATTTTTTCATAATTAATATAGGGAGAAGGGTATAACAAATAAGCATCCATATATTTGACGTAATTTGTATGTGTTTCTATAGGTGTGATGTATTTATGTATATTGTTCATTTTTAAAAGTAAAACAACACATGGTCTAGAAACATCAGTGTTATCCTGAAGTTTCAGAAAAAAAAGATGTATTTCCAATATACTCCATTATAGTGGTAGCAGTATATATAAACCCAAAGCAATATATTCAGTTCTCTGCGCATACTTCACACTTCTCTTGCTTACTTCTAAAAAACATGCTAAATTTATGGGTAAAATTCAGCCTTTGAGCAGAATTAAGCAGGCAAGTTCACATCAAAGCTTTGTTTCATCATCTTCAGGCCAATCTGTTGGAAAAGACAGCTGGTCCTCATTAAACACCCTTTAAATGTTGCAGTTTTAATTAAGTAACATCCATGTTATATTAACGTTACCAAATAATTAACGAAAGAAAAGCTAGTATCGTCTAATCATGACTGCTTAACATCTTTTCACAAGTGGTCTATAAAGTATTAATGTATTAAAGCAGAACTTGTTCTGAAGTAAGTGGCGAGATTTTACATTAACAAGTCTGATACAGCAGTTACCTACTCAAAGGCAGATTTTGGGGAGAAGTAAGGCAGGGAGTGGGGTTCAAGATTTAAGCTAAGTGATACGACCTAGAGAGGAAATTCATCAAATCTGTAACAATCCTAAGAGACTTCAGCTAACACAACCCTTGTTAAGCCAGCAGCTTGTGAATTTGCATCCTATTCAAATTTCCCAACTGCACACAAACATGCAAGGAAATATACCTTTTTGTTGTTCATACTGAAAGCCAGTTTCAATGACATAAGCAGGCTGATGTTTCCATTATTTCAGTCTCTAGGTTGTGTGTTTGAGTGCTCATATGCTGAAAACACAGCACTTAAAGTGTACAGCCTCATAGTTCCTGAAGAAAAATTCATCTGCTGATTTAAATATTAATATACCTAGGCTACTTTGAGTATTTTAACTTAAATAGGCAGATGGTCACCAACACTTTTTGACACTGGACTAAAAATGGGGTCACATTCTCTGCTACACTACTTGATAAATCAAACTCAAAAAGTGGTTTTTGGGCGTGGAATGATCTTGAAGCCAAATTCTAAGCGAAGCAAAAGTTTTAGTAAACACAGATGCCAACCTGCATGACTGACCAGGCTTGCAAAGCCTTGCACTCAACATGTTGCATTATATCTCATCAGAGACATGCACTAAGCTTTAAATGACACATCTAATCAATTTTAAAATGCTATCATATTGTTCTATGTGCCAGCCGAGAGTAATCTACTNAATTATACAAATATGGAGGATCTGGCATCTGGTCTGCAGAGCTTTCAGCCAACTCTGCAACTGTCTATAGAATAAAGAAGCCCCCAATGCCAAACATAAACATCTTCCAGCATGCTTCATCTCAGGTTTGTCTTCTGCCCAATACCCTTTAAAATTTTTCAATATTCTGCAGGAGAAAATCTGAGTTTTAACTGTTGGAAAGTAATAAGAAGTAAAGGATGAATTTAAACTCCAGTAAATTACTTCTTACCATTTTACAAAGTATTCTTCCTCCTAAATAAAGTTCCCAAAACCTGTATTTAGCTGGGAAAACTATTTCAGTATGACTTAGCTCTGGGCTTAAAAAAATCCTAGCTGTAGAGAAGAGTGAGTGTGTGTTGGGAGGGATGCTTGAGGAGATAAATGTAGGGACGTAGCAACATGAGCCTAAGGAATAATGAGACAGGCAAAGCTTCTGATAGTGGAGCGGTAGGAAATGGGGATCTTTAGAGTCCCTGCTATGAAAGAGAAAAGGAAATAAAAAACTCCTTAAAGAGCATAGAAGATGACACAAGTGGAGTTTCAGGGGAGAATACATGGGAACAGAAACCCCTAGTATGTCTGATAAGCTTTGCTTAGCAGAGCAAAGGAAGGTACAACTCCCTGCTAACAAGAGAGGAAAAAAAAAAAACAAGAGGCTTGCTAAAATGCTGTATTATTTATTCTTTCTCATCATACAGCCTCATTAAATTTAAGCTTTATACTGAACATGGTTCAGTGCCAGGAACTTCAGAAGAATTAAACATGAAAAAAATTACTCATGTGTGTAGTCCCATTAGAATCTACAAAACAACTTGAGAATAAAGTTGCTCATGTGTTTAACACTGAATAAATGAATCTGAAATACATTCAAATCACCATCAGAGCAGAAGCCTGTTTTCCCTGCACACCTCATGCCTTGTTTATAGGATGAAATAAAGTCAGAGACTACTTTTCCAGAATAGCTCCCCATGTGGACATACTTATTCTCGATCAAAAGAGGCCCTTCCCTGATTTTTTTTTTTCTGGATAAAGGTATGCATATGATGTAGTAAGGCCATCCATATGGAAAGCTACTTTGCAATACTACTCTTCTTTAAGCAAATGTTCTACCTTAATCTGAAATAACATTTAAGTGTAGGAATACATTAAAACTTTTGTTAAACATCAGTGAAAGAAATCCTAGTCTTAGTAAAGTCAATCCAAATTCTAAAATCCTGGATCCATTGAAATCACTGGTACTTCTTAGCAACAGTAATGTTAAGTTACTCATCCTGATATTAACTGCTTTCCTGCTGCAGACATATGTAGATCTTGCAAGACAAATGCCTAAGTATTACTAGAGAAGGCCATTAATACAGGCATATATTTTGCAATGGAAGTTGTAAAAAATTAAAAAAAACCCCACATCTAAAAACTTTCATTTTGAAAACATTAGCTATTAAAAATAGTTTCAGTAGCTATGAATCAAAACACCAAATACTTCCTCATCACATTCTTTTAACCATACTCCAGTAATATGCTTTCATGAAGTCAAGCTTTTACTGCCACAAAATATTGAGGAAACTTAAAACTATATTTTGCAGAGTGAAAGGAAAATGAGCACTACTTGAATAAATGTAGCAGGATGGAACGCAGATTTTCAAAAACAACACTCCAAACAATAACAAAATATTAATGAGTGGAAAGTGCACCACACGATCACACGTTCAGTTTTAGCAGAGGAAAATATCCAACACATGTATCTATCTAAATGTACACACAAACACACAGTTATCTACGTTTTTTTTCTCCTTTAACAACTATTAAAAGTTAACTGATATTTTTCTAGACTGTTTATTCAAGCCATTGAGAATTACCTCAATTCAACTGCTTCATTTAAAGCATACTAGATATTTTTGTCTATATAGAACATTAAGATTTATTCATGCCCTTAACATACATTAATTAGACACTACTTATAAATAACCTGCAATAAGAATATCTACTTGAATAGGATACAATTACTTCAGGGCTTGTGTCTTTTCAATCAGTCAGTGTCCCTGCAGTGTTTAGAGTGGCAGAGGGGAAGTGGCCTGTGGTTAAACAGAGGAAATACCAAGGAATTTTAATAGAGCAAATAGTCTCTTTACTTCCTACAGGGTACTACTTCAAAGGCAGCTCTGCTCCAGAGCAGACAATGTGTTAGAGGGGCCATCAGTCATTTAATAGTATGTCAAGTCTACTCAAAACTTACATGCAGACCAAGATAAATACCACATAACTGAGACAATGGGTACCATCCTGCAGTCATTACTCTAAGAAATGCTGCCCTGCCTGGACCCTGGAGGCAATCATAAGCAAGACTGCTATTACAAAACCAGACTATGAAATTATAACTAAACAATCGGACAAGATATCTAATAAATTTGCTACAGGGAAGTCTGAACTTGAAGCTGAAAATATTAAAAAAAGAGAAACTAGTACAAATATTTAATAAGCTAAAATGTTACATTTGTTGTGAGCTGTTTGTGAGCAAAGGGGAGGTTATGCTAATTGGAAAGAGTAATTTTTACTGATCTAAAAGCCAAAAAATAACAACATTAAACCCATTATATTTTGCTACATTCAGGTTTAATAAAATACACACACCGACATTAATCATGTAAGCAAAAATAAATCCAATGCAAAGTGCATCTGCATATTTCTATGAACATCAAAAGACACTAATCAAGTGTTATGACTTTTAATAGTAATAATTTACTTAATAACTGATGATTGACAGTAATATACACTGTGGTTATGTGCACACTTCTGGTGAAACATACAATAGACATACTAAGCCAGAACATTTTTTTTCCTAATTCTCAGTTAAAAAGACCTAATAGGAGAATTCAAACCTTCGGCAGTTACATGTCACACAGAGATTTAGCTCTTAGGCTTTATTAGGGTTTGAAGTTTGTTTTTCCACACTCTTCTCTTACGTATTTTCCAACGCTTTCGCCTTTCTAAACTATGCCCTACAAACCTCTGCACCGTGTGTTGCAGTAACGTTCTCAAAAGACCTGATCTGAAACCAAGAAAATCCTTAGTGACAGTCTAACAAAAAAGAAAAGCAATGAAAGTCAGTTGTGTTCCCCGCGGTGTTCCTGGATCACCACGCTTCAACTACATCTGTAACTGGACGTGAGGAGAAAGGGAAAAGACAAAACAAACCACGCAACTCAGAAGTTTTTTAAAAGTAGCAAAAAAAAAAAGGAAAAGCGATCAAGAAAAGTCCGGCAGCGAAACACGCCAGAAAGAGGAACAAAAGGCAAAGCCCAGTAACACAATGTTTATCACCTTCCTCCCCCCTTCCCCCTCCCGTAAATTTCCTACATCCTCTATATAATGACCAGGCCTGAAGCTAAGACCCCAAGCCGGCCTCGGATCATTAAAATAACAAAGCCCGAGTGATGGCTTTTATCCTGCTGGCAGCGCAGGTCGCGCTCAGGAAGGGGAGCGCGCTGGCGGTGAAAGACCTGTTGAGTGACTTCTTCACACTCGCTGCTCACAAGATGCCTCCCTCCCCCAGGCGAGGAACCAGTACATATCCCTTCCCGGGAAATGCCACCCTCTCTCCCGCCCGCAAATTCACTACCAGATGCCGTAGCGCAGCCTTAGGAGCCGCGCTGCCCCCCGCTGCCAGCCCCGGGGAAGCTCCCGTCCCACCTGCGCCGCTCGCCCGCGGGCCAGCGCCCCGGACCCGCGGCTGGGAACCTCTCGGCATCTCCCCTCTAAGGCTGCCCTTCGCTTAAAGCCCCGCTCCCCNAGTGAGGTGACAGCCCTGAGCCTCCTGGAACCGCTTTGCAATACCAGGGCCGCAGGCCAAAATTCACTCAGGCGGCGTTAGCCGTTAAGGAGTAACGCACCAAAGAGTCAGCCAGAGAAGCGGGAGGCAGAGACTATCGCAGCGCTCCAACGGCAGAAAACGCACTAAAAGTTGTGGGTAACAATAAATATTTCATCTTTTTCCACTGGTGTCTCTACGGTTAATTTTGGTATGAAGTGCTTTGACCAAAACATTTTGCTTTAAAAGAAAAAGAAAATAAATGATGTTGCTAGTACATCTCAACTGGAAGCTGCTCTGATTTATCAATGAACTACAGCAATTACAAGCCCCTTGCCCANCCCCCGCCCCCCCCCCCCCCCGGCCGGGGGACCCCAGCCGCGACGCCGCGCTCTACTCACCCTCCCTCCGCAAGCATCGGCCGCTGCCCCCCCCCTCCTGCCGCCGGCTCCCCCGGCCAGCTGCCGGCCGCCGAAAGAGGCGACGAGCGCCAAGAGAAGGGAGCCGAGCTTCAGCCCAGGTGCCATGGTCTGCAGCGAGCCCGGNGTGGGTAACAATAAATATTTCATCTTTTTCCACTGGTGTCTCTACGGTTAATTTTGGTATGAAGTGCTTTGACCAAAACATTTTGCTTTAAAAGAAAAAGAAAATAAATGATGTTGCTAGTACATCTCAACTGGAAGCTGCTCTGATTTATCAATGAACTACAGCAATTACAAGCCCCTTGCCCAAAATTCTCAAAACGCTGTAAGAGACGCAGAGGCCCAAGGCTCCTCCAAAGCACGGACGGGTGGTAAAATGGAGTTTGGAAGGGACCTGAGGGGTCATTAGGTCTAATGATGTGCTCCAAGGAGTCCTAACCTCAGTCTTCAATCAGGTAGCTCGGTGCCTTCTCATACATCATTTTCACACATCACTTATTTTTGAAAATGTTGATTTCCGTATATTCTGTTGCTATGATTAATATTGGACAACACCACAATCCTAATGGAATAGACAAACCCAGCACTATTATAGAAAACATTATGGTTTGGATTACACCGTTATGCAAAACCACCACTAAGCCCATCAGTTGAGAGGAAATGTGACCAGTTGGAGGTTTTTAAACTAGTACTGGTTTTACACCTGTAACAGGGCTTCCCATCCTTTGTGACTATTGGCAAAAATAATCCAACAGAACTCTCTTCAACTGCTTCTTTTGTTGATGAATCACAGTTCTTGCACTCACAGCTACCTTTGTGACTCCGGCTACAGGTTTGTGACCCCAGGACGGCCTTACCCCTTCACTGTGACGTGAACAGGAACTAGATTCTTGCCTTTAAATGTTTTTTAGCACAAATTAGAGATTAGGCCACAGTCCTTTTAAGGCTCTGGGAAGCAATGATGCTTACTTTTCATCTCTGTTTCCCCAGTATGCTAGAATTTGGACAAAAGGAGTATTAAGAGCACTCATTCTATGGGTGGAATTTTACTGATTTTGTGATGGTCAGGTATACCCCAGACCAGAATTAAGCATAGCACGTGTATTTTGACTGTACGCCACACACTTCTATCTGGGTATTCCTGCTGTGCTTTCTCCTTTTCACTCAGAAGTGACCAAACTGGCTTGAAAATTATATAAGCCTTTTTTTAAAAAAAAAAAAAAAATAAATCAAGTCAGGCTGTATAAAAAACTGTAAATAATTTGTCCTTTTATGCTTTAATGCATTGCAAAGGACATAAAGCAACACAACTTCACGTCTAAAGAAAGCAAGACATATGTACCATTTATTTACAGGACAAGGATGTCTCTGTTGCCCGTAACCATCTATGACAAGCAATAACTCCCCGTTGAACACATCTCCAGTGATCTGCAAACAGATCTCCTCCCAAACTACAGGGAGATCTGTTCAGCACTTTCTGTTACCAGAGCTCTAGATTGCTGGAGAAGCTGAAGTTTTTAAAGTGACAAGTAAGAGGAAAGTTAGCATTACCTGTGCTACCGATGCATTTGCCTACATTGATTTTAATGGAAACAAAGATACAGAATGAATAGTGATATCTCCTAGGCAGCAGAATAACCAAAGAACTCTGAGCTACCACTGGTTACACTGGCAGTACCCAGAAAGCAGCAAAATGTTTGGTTTTATTTACTAAGACCTCAAAGTTACTAGCACAAAGCAAAGATGCCACCTGACAAAATTGGCATTGACGCCCTCTTCCCTATAGTTCAAGTTAAGCCAATAACAAAATGACACATCTGAAAAAAAAAAAGAATAAAAATCTTCATACTGCCACCACGTCCAACTTACTAACATGAATGAACTAAGAGAATACAGGAGTATTTCACTGCTTCGTATACATTTAGAATCATTTCCACGGAAACCTTTTGTGGGAAAGGGTAGGGGAAAGGTAGGAATCAAATGACAGGAGTTAACATTTTCAGCTAGATTCTCTAAAACGCTGCTAGCTGCTGGAAGGGAAACAGTGGCTGTAGGGACTCTGCTTTTCTGTAGGCTCTTTTGTCCTTTTTTACAACAGTCTCTTGTTTCCAAATAGTATAGAACGCATAACATCCAAAAGTCATGGGTATCGATATCATGCATTCTACAGCTGGGTTTGGTTGCCACTCTACCTTCTTGCTTAAAGCTGAAAAACATTTTTTTTTTCCTTCCCCTTTCCAAGCAGCTGTTCCCAGATGGAGGGGACAGTGAGAACTGAGCAGTTCCTATAAAAACATGAAAACTCATGTTATAAAAAGTTCTGATGATATGATTAAACATTCCCTATTGAATTTTTCTATCGCTCAGCAAAAATTCTTTTTTAGACTTGGGAGATGTATACTCCATCCATATTTCATATTCCTAGCACTGAATCCCAAGAGAGACTGACCTTGACTGTAAAAGGAGTTATGAAAACAGCCTGCTTTTAGGGCAGAAAGCATGCATCCTGATTGTAGAAGCATTCAGCTTAGACAACTATTGGAATAGCACACCTCTGCTACAGAGAAACACCACCCGCTGTTAGGAAATGAGGATGAGCTACAGCGAACCAAGCAGACAGTACGTTATCGGATCAGCAGCGTCTCAGAAACCTCTTACAGCTCTGGCATCACAAAGTCTCATCTCACTCTCCATAAAAGCACAAATAAGACGCCAAAACAGAAAACCCGCAACACAAGGGTCTTCTGGAACTTCATCTGGCAGAGACTGGAAGGCAGAAACCCGGATCTTTTGAAAATGACCACTTAGACCAAAGTGTCCCCCTTAAGTGGAGATGGTTTATCTATGGAATGAACATCCATCATCAAAAGGAAGCAGAAAGATCTTCCAGAATCAAACCTTTGGAACAAAATTAGAAAGTGTGAAATGGATATGGACAATTCCAGGAAGGACATGGACATACCCACCAGTGTCAGGGATCTAAAAAATTCTACTCTAATGGAACCTTCCATATTATAACTTGCCATAGTTTCAAAAGTTCTGGCTAAGCGTGAGTGAAAGATTATAAAATTATAAGACAGTGACCCCAGGCCATAAAATTGAATTGAAATTCAAATAAAATCTATTATTATGAATGAAGGCAACTCCAAAATCATTAGGCATTGAGAAATGTGTCAAAAAGTCATGGAAAACACTGAGTTCTGAAAGGAAAATACTGTATTACTGTTTCCATTTTATAGGCGTCGAAACTTAGGCAGAAGGTTATAAAGATGCCTGCTTTTATGTCTTGCACACATGCCCAAGGCTAAACCAATAATTAGATTTGGAGTCAGGAAAGACTCTGCCCCCCAGGTAAGACAGGAAAAGACCCCCCAGGTGTAATGTTTTTTGTTTTTAATTTGCTGCTTTCACACTATTTCCTCAGGTCACCCGGACATCACCAAAGGGTGCTCTAAAATAGTATGGGCCGCGGAGCCTCCAGATCCAGCCTCCAGAAGAATCCCATCAAACTGTCTGCGTCTATCCTGCGAATGGCAAAGTGCACAGCATGCCGTCCTGGCAGCCAGCTGCCTCCTGCTGCCTCCAGACATTTATTGGCACTTCTGGAGTAGCTGCTGCTGTGTCCAGATGGGACTTGAAAGTGGAATTAAATGCCTGGATTCTGCTGTGACGCTGGCAGCCGCCACTTCTATATCCAGATGCCTTGCAATGAGTCCTGAAACTGAGCATCCAGTCCAACGCTGAATAAGGTAGACCTTACAGAATCCCTTGTAGTGGACTGGCAGGAATATTTCTCTCCTGCTCACTTCTTATGTCACGCTGTCATGGTTGAGCTTTTCTTTTCAAAAGTCTCAAGTCTATCTTCAAGTATTTGTGGATGTTTTGAGGCTTGTAGAGTTCAGAGTAGGGAGTGAATGGTATTGTGACCTTTCTGGATGACCTAATGTCTTCTACAGGAAATTGCACTTAATGCAAGGAAGTTTCAGTCCTGTATTCCTAAAGGCTCAGGTCAGCATCAGATGTAAGTTATGGTTAAAAGGAATTGACTGAAATAAACAAAACAGTAATTACATCAAAATTACATCTGATTACCATCAAAATAACAATTTATCAGTGATCCATGGATGAAAATCTTCGTATAATATTACCATTCCCCAGACCTCACAGTTCTTTTTGTTGTGTACAGGCCAACTTGTTCTGCTGGCTCAGAAAGTTTGCAGTCAACTGTCAACTCTCTGTATTTCTGTTCAGTTTTGCATCTGTTTATTCGTATGAATATAATAAAGGAACAGAGAGCTCAGTTCTCCAAGATGACTCAACGGACTGATGTGCCACCAAATACACTCCTCCCCACTTAAAGCGTGCTCAAATCACTAACTCTGTGGCCACATGTTCTTTCTGAGAAAAGAGGGAGCAGAGCAGGATGGCATCTTTCAGCAGCAGCCTTCTGTTACACTGGATTAGGTGAAACATGAAACTGCACTTTTAGAGAAAAGTAGATTTGTGATGCATGGAAGAGTCATTTTTCAATAAAAATTCTGTTGAATTAGAAATATTTCAAACCAACAACTGTTTCCCCAAAGTTATATATGGCTTATTCTTTAGCAATAATAGAATAGTTTTTAATGTTCAATTTTCAAGTCCTTTTCTGCTCTATAAGCATTTCAATCAACTACGAAAAATGCAAATCAGGATCCCCACAATGTAGCTTAAATAAATGCTAGAAATGTTAATTAAGTCACATCTTTACAAAAGTGTCTCAATTTTACTTCTAATCTCAACCCTTTCTTTTTACAACACAACCTTCCATCCAGACAGCTTGTCATTTCCCTTCTGCAGGGAAATACAGGGGAGGAGGGCAGGGTGCAGCGAACAACCCTAACCTGATTTAACAGTCTATTCTGAAATTCAACAGCATCCTGTGGCAATGTCTGCAAAATTAATCCTAGCACACTAAGGGACCCCTCACTGAGCATAACCTGCCTTAAACCCTTTCTCATTTAGCTGAGGGTGAGTTATTTGCCCAAGCACTTCAGGGTGACGTCATCTGTTATTTGAGGCCAGAAGCTAAGGGTAATTAAGGCTTAAGAAAACGTTTTGAAGATTTTTGTAATTAAAATGCATAGAGACACCAGTAACAGATAGTGTTACAGAACAACAGGAACGTGGCCAGAAGAATTAAAAAAAAATACTCTTCCTATTGTGTAACAACTATGGAAGCAGATTGGGAAGCACTTTGTCAAAAGCACCTCATTCTACTTCCACAAAGGGAAATACACAAAGAAAAGGAAATGCCAAGGCTGGAAATTGCAATATTTGGTTATGTGATAGATACATAACAATAGTTCAGAGAAGAGTTTCAAAGTATTTTATAGCAGATTTACAAAAGAATCCACAGCAGTTCTACCAGACTGGGCTTAAAAAAAGATGAAGGGCCCTGTTAGGAATGACAATTGTAGGCAGCCCTACATCTCAAACAAACTCAAGGTTCTTTCTATCTACACCCTGGCACATTTTTGAAAACAAAAATTTGAAGCAGATACCAGGATTGAGATTGGTGCTTATTCCTGTAAAGAGTAAGCAAAATATGCAGATAATAATAGGCTGATCAAACACAATGAAGAAGATTTGTTAGTAAGTACATAGAAAGGTAATGCATGTTAATATGAGAAGTTGCAATAGATAATTATTATTTGTTTTTAATTAGATTATAATAGTAAGAGTCACTGAAAACACCACTCCTACTAAACTGTAATCTGGGATAAAAATTAATTGCCCAGGACCATATGTTGATGGAGGGAAGAAGGGAAAGATTGGCTCAGTTTTCTCATTTAAACAAGAATGAGTACAAGAAAAGGAGGTTTCCCATGTAGCTCGTTCATGTTTCAAAAAAAATATCTAGCCATAACCAACTGCATTCTAAGGGCAGTGCTGATGCCTTGTTAGAGTGCTTCCCTATTACTTCCTTCCTCTGTCAAAATGAATTAGAGCAATTTGCAATTATATTGTCAGAGAGCCACATCCTTTAGCCCAGAAGAAGATGTGGCTCCAACTCTGAAGTGAGAGAATTGCATCTCACTGGATGGCTCATATCCAAAGAGCTACCTGGTAACTTACAAATATTTGAATCAAGAAAAAAACTAAAGCAGATACTATCACTTTTTGATATTTTACCCTGACTGCCCACTTTGAAATGCAAGGCAAACTGTTAAGAAATGTGCAGTTTTTAAACAGCACAAAGTAATTTCTTATCTTTCTAATGTGATAAAACAATGATAAATGAAAAGTCTGGCGGTAATAAGTGCTTCTGCATGGCAAACCTTTGTATTATCAAGGCTGTATTTATTAACACAGGAGAATTGTATTAGTTGATATTGTACCAGAAATCATTCTAAGTTTTACACTATAAGGGATGGAGGTTTTAGGAATTACTGGCCACTTTGTCAAATGTTTTCTGGCATGTACAAAGATTCTGCTACCATAAGCTGACTGTGGTAGGCAGCTTATAAACATGTACTCATGAAAGCAGCCTAAATTATTTCAGAGGAAAGATTTTAAAAGTTTTCTGCCCAAAACTTAATTCTTAAGGTAACAGCTAATTATTAATAAATACTCGGACTATCAAAAATATTAAGCCCCCAGCAATTTTCACTTGGTTCAGTTCAATATTGACCACTCAGAACCTTTGAAAATCAGGCCCAAGATCAAGCATTTGTATGCACGTACAGTATAAATTTGGTCAAAGTTTGTATAACAATTAAAACAGGCAGTCACCTGCTGGCGTGCCTATTTGCCTACCCACAGCACAGCTCACGGATTTTACTCAAGGTTAATGTCAGAACACGTAGGACTGCAATTACAAAATCTAGCCACGAGAGGGCAAAAGCAGCCCAGCATTTGTACAGGCATTTCATAACGACCGTTCTGTCTCAAGATTTGTGAATTTAAAGTCTGAATTAATATGAAAAAGCAAAGCATTTAAGATGCAGCTAATATACAGCCAACAGTCTTCACCGCAGAATATTTGACCTGTTGTCTTCATAATTTCCTTAATAGGGCATCATTCATAGAAACTAAATCCCAGGGTATTTTGGCATATTACTATGATGGATGCAAAACAATTCTAATTATTAAGAGAGTGTGTAATTTATCATTAAAAGATATATATTAATTTCCATTTAATATATAAAACATAACTTGGCTATACATAGACAAAAGATTACCCCAGAATCTAGAAACTGTGGACAGGCACTTAAGACCTTAGAAGTAGTAAAATGACATGGACGGTAAAATAAAAATTCAGTGTTAAAAAAGCAAGAAATCATTAAAGGAAAAAAAGAAGGTGCAATAATTAAGTTGGTGCAAGGTTACAGATTATTTTTTCTAAAGGTCACAATGAGCTAATGAAACACATGCTTATATATGCCATTTAAAAATGGCAAATTCCCAGAATTTTGTAGCAATTATTTAGAAGACTAATAATGTAGATAACTTTTAATGAAGGGGACTATCTTATATCACCAGGTAACTTTTGTCCTTTTTGCTCCACATTGCACAAGACTAAGGAGAAGACCGACAGACTATTCACTGCCTTCTCCAGCCATTTCAGTGGCAGAGGAAAACCTGGTTTAGGCGCTACAAAAACAAAACTGTAAATCCAAAAAGAAAAGGGTATGTATTTCCTTCTCAATCCAGGTATGGTATCGTATTTACAGACCACACGTACAGATCCTTGCAGCATCCCAACCAGAAAACCAGGCTTGAAAATTGGTGGCAAAAGCATTACTTGTGTCCTGTTGGGACCAACAGATACTCTGATTGCTAAAGGCACTACACTTTAAACCAACTGATGTGCAACATGGATCAACATATATTTGAAAAATCTATTATTTCACTACTTTTTTTTGTTTTTCTTTGCTTTTTTGTTTGCTTGTTAAGGCACAGGCAAGGCACCCCCTGTGGTAGGAGCACCGTACCACATTTCTATGAATCATACATAGTGGTATGAAAGTCATCAGCCATTACAACACAACTGCACCAAAGCCTATGTATCCCTAATATTTTTGATCATGTTCCTACCTCATTGCTTATAAGCAGCATCCTGCAAAAAAAGATGCTAGAAGAAATTCAACTTACTGCTTCTTCTAAGCTCAACAAATATATGGTTAGTTTTCTATTTTGCCAGTCAATCCATGAAAGCAGAACTGCAATGCTAATACTGTACCATGCTAACACAGCACTCCAGACCTTCTGAAGTTCTCCTTGTTTCATCTAAGAAAACACTCCTGACCCATGCCAGTGTCACTTTTGGGTGCCCGAAAGAGAAAGACTGGTCATCCCCATCTTCTGTCTACCCATTCCCTGTCATGTCATTCAAGTCAAGGGACTATTCCTGCACAGTGGAACCTGGAACCTAGAACTGGTGGCTCTTCAGCAGCCCTGGATTCCTCTCCCTAACAACCCCTTGTCTTTGTAATGCAATCACATGGGTCCCTCCCCCCCACCAAGATGCTGAAGAGCCCCAGTTTCCCCTCACATCATCATCAGTACTACTTAGTCTTTTCACTGTTCCATTACCAAGTAAGTGCATGAAATAGTCTAATTAACCCTAATAAAAGTAACAGAACAGGATTTTGAGTCCAGATGAATTCATGACACGAGTAACAGGGCATAAAATAATAATTCAGCTCAATCACCATTGTTCAAAAGTATTTTTGAAAATTTTCTCACCCGATTATGTAATATTAAGTCCTTTAAAATGAAGGAAGAGAGAGCATCAGCCTAACCACTGGCAGGGAAATGAAGACAATCCAAGGAATAATAACTTAAAAAGTTATTTTACAGCCAGTTTCTAAAAAGCTTTGATTTTATGACTAGTAGTTAACCTCGAGAGTTAATCTCAACTGTTTAAAATTAGCTTAATTTCATGTTAAGGTGTTTGCAAATGACCTCACACCACTTTTGTGTAAGCCTTTTGTTAAATCCAGTCATTTAAAATTTTTAAAATTGCATTTCTTTTTAATAATGTTATTAACACAGCATTAATCTTCTTACGTACAACTGTAAATAGTCCTGGGGTTTGCTATTTTCAATACATAACTTTGAATAACTAGAGAAACATAGACGTCCCCATGCACACCAGGAAAATTCTAAAATAGAGTTTGCTATTTGCAAGAACAGACTTGAGTAAGCACCAAATAATTGCTAATTCCAAGTTTTAAATGACAATTTAATGAATGGTGTTCTAAACATGGGCTTTCAATGGTAATATCGGTAATTTAGAGACTAAATTTCCAACTATGCTTTTATATGCCCTGCAGTAATAATATCACAATAGAACTGTGGAAGCACTAGCTCTTTGGTATAAATTAATTTGAATTTGCTTTTAGACCATGAGCATAGTTTTGGACAGCACTAAGCATTGCTGACATTTGCAGTTAGAAAAAAAAATTAGAGACACTAATTGAGAGATGATTAACAATTTAAAACAAATAATTATGCAGCCCAGCATCCTGATTAGGGTCACAGGAACTGGAACCATTTCAGGAAAGCGCTACTAGAATCTTTAAGTGCCATTACAGTCAATGACAGAAACCCATTATCAACTTGACCCAACCCCAAATTGTAGCTGTTGATGGATACTGACATTACAGCTTGTCAATATTAAGCGTGAGAAATCTTACAACTAGCCAGGTTTTTTGCTAGAACAGCTTTTCACCATCCTAATAAATTCATCAGCTTATCAGAGGGTCAAATGCTCACTGGAGCCAATGCAAGGCCATGTGGCTGGAAGTAAAGGAGGAGATAGCTTCACAAAGTTTAAGTCAGAACAGGAACCAAGGAGATCGAGACATTTCTGATGACAACTCAACACTACAAGGCAAAGTATGCAGAACAGGAGTGGGACCAGATTTCAGCAAGCACAGTGGCCTCTCCTGACACAATGTCATCCACTCCTGTTATTTGGACTGGCTGTGCCTAGAGCGGTAGCACAATGTGTCACATGTATTACCCAGGTACTCCAGAAAGCTGCATAGCATCTCAAGGTCAACATCAGGAAATCCTGTGAAGTCCAGACTAATTTTTATTTTTTTTAGATTAAAAAAAACAAAAAGTCAGCTGTATTTGAGAAAAAGTGATGGCCAGAATTCAAACCCATGGGACAAAGTAGGTATAAATGTAAAGTTAGAGGTTCTCCTTTAACTTGTTGATACTTTGGGAAGAACAAGCTTAAACCAAGATGAAACAAGTCACACAATTATGCTACTAAACTTTTGGCCCCTCAGGTCTATGTGTGACACTCTTAGTACCTTCCACCAATCATCCTTCTGGTAACATTTGCTAATTGAGAGCTGGATACCAGGACTGGGGCTATTATTATTCTGCTACTATTCTACTCCTTCTCTTAAATTGCTTTGTCAGACTTCCGTCACTTGAGACAAGTTCCATTATAAGAGACATTAGGTGTATTTAGGTATTTGCCAGATAATAGAGTAAGGTTCTTAAGCATCAATCTGTACAGATTAGTCTAATCTGTTGCTGCTGGAAACCTTGTTTCCACCAGTAAAGTAGACAATAGTTTCAAATTACCTGCAATGAGGTTAAGCTACGGGCAGTATATGTTTTGAGGTGAGGAGAAAAACAAAATAGAACTCATGTATTCCCAATATTGTCTTTACCAGATCAGGTAGGTATCTGAATTGAGATTCCAGTTTCTCTAAAAACTATTCCTAATGGATTTGGCTCAATTTAAATTGTTTTAGTTGTCAATGTTCTCTTTGAATGCAGGATACAACAGAAGTTCTCTTACTTCCTGCATCCAATGTTATTTCCTGAATCCAACAAAGCATGAATAATTAACATTTCAATATTGAATAAAAGTTTATTTTCACACTAAAATAGGATATCCAGAAGCAAAGTCAAACAAGTGAAGATTTTAGGGGTTCTATAAAAGTTAAGGCAATGAGCCCATGAAGTTAAAGACACAAACCAGCACATACTTGTAGTCTGGTTCTAAAGTAATGTGGTTTTTTTCAGTTATATTTTTCAAAAAATTCAGAAATGTTTTTTATTCAAACTCTTATATCTCAGTGTATCATCCAAAATACCAGCCAAGGACTGAAGTCAGATCATCCTAATGAGACTACATACAATTAAGTTTTTTCTATCACCCCTTTTCTCAAATTTACCTTTCATTCTATAGAACAGGAGATACGGATACAAGCATCAAGAAAGGAAGAGCAATACTTGGTTTGCTCATTATGTAACAGGTACAACGTTATGGGATACAATCCTAAACTAACTGCATTTTGCAATATCTTGCAAACGCTCAGCAAAGCTACATTAAATCATCCATTATAATAACTGAAATGTATAGAGATGTCCTAAGAAAGAACACAAACTGAAGGAATGAGAGGAGATACAGGAATCAAAAAATGTCTGGATGCAGTAGAGACAGGTCTTTAGATTTTAACACCTACCTCTTCCAGAGACTGTACTACATTGAAAGTGACACACCAAAAAAAAATAATCATCTGTTGTCATTTTATTATTGTTAAACCAGAAAGTGCAAGTGAAGAACAATCTAACTGTTTTTGTTTTGGCAAGAAGAATCTATGGATTTTTTTCCCCTCTCTTTTTTGCTATTTGTATTTAGCCTTTATTAATAATGATACGTTGACTTCTACGTCCTTGGTGTCCTGACTGACTTCACAGAAGCCGAGTGTCAGACTCAATGAGGCTGGTGGCTAAAGTATGCAGATTGAAAACTATGGCTCACATTCTTCCTCTAGTGAGCATCAAAGTACTTTCTATAAAGCAAAGCTGTTTCCACAAGAAATCTGGAAACCAAAATCACAGCTCAGTGGCTAGGCACTCCTTCAGTGTGGGATAGTTAGTCTGAGAGCTATCATCTGATTTAGATAAAACCAATTTGAATTTCATAAGCACTCACATAATTTCTTATGCTTAGTTTTCAGATGTTTTCCTTATGTTCCTTTTTAAAAAAATCAGATAAAATTATTTTTTTTTTCTATTGTAGATATAGTTTTGGTTCAAAATAAGACTTAATTTTCAAGTCAGCCAAGTGGGAAAATCCAGTTAACAAAGCTTTATTTCTGAATTCTTTGGGATTTAATGGGGTTTTTTTTTCAGATTTACAGATTGAAATATCATTTAACATAGTGCTTCTGTTGAAACATCAGCCTAACACAAAACAACTTTTGTATATTCAGCTGGGCCCATGTAGAATGTACCTCCAGTAAGACACAGGCTGAAATCTCATTGAAGGACACCACAACTTTCAAGCAGGCACTTCAAGCCCCGCTGAACAAGGAACAGCATAAACCCGAACTTACAGTGTTTCCTACATCACAGCCATCAAGAGTTGGGGGTTTGGTATAAGGCTCTCCTTCGGCATATTGACTTCAGGCTCAATATTAAATACGAGGATAATTAACTTGCATGTATGGGTTGATATAAATTAATTCAACAACCTAAAATGAATGGCAATGATCTGGATACCTGGTCCCAACTGATCTGCTCCTGTGAAATGCTGCATTCTGTCATTAAAAGATAACAAGGCAACTTCCATAACTGGAACCCTTATACTGACAAGAGAGGAGATATCCAAGGCAAAGTATTAAATAGGCAAATATCCTAAATTAATTATAATCTGGTACAAAAAAAAAAGATTACAGTTTTCACCTTCTTTTAGCCAAACAATTGTTCAAACTGAACAGTCAGTTGAATACTAGATCTTCCACTTGAGATACCTTTTCTAAAAGTTACATTCTTTACGAAAACATCAATAATCTTTGTAAATAAGCTATTTAAACTCCCGTGTAACACACAATCTGTTTCAGGTAGCAAATTTGATTTTGCATATTGTGTATTTCAGACCTTAAAAAGACTTTTTTTAAAAACCATTAAGCTTTGTTAAGTCATCTTCAGTAAAGCTGCAGTAATTCACTCTTGCTGAAAATCATGTACAACCAAGGGTTTGGATATTTTTTTTAACTGAAAAAATATCTAAATTTTTCTGAAAGTAGTTATTAAAATATATAGGAAAAGTTCACTTTTTCCACAAAAAGTAGGTAATAATACTTCAAGTATTTACAGTTTATTTGAATGAAAATTATGATAAACTTGCAAATCTGGGGATAAAATCATAATTAATATATCATCATTACTTAATACAAGTTATGAAAATTTCAATAATTCTTCAAGTTCTATTGTGGTACCATAACAGCAAACCATCCTTCTTTCTACTCTAGCAGGCTGGAGGTGAAAGTGTTTTTCACCATTAGAAACTGAGATTCTCGGTGTGATCTTTTCAGCTTTGCACGACGATTCTGGAACCAGATCTAAAATTGAAAGAAAAGTCAAGCTTGTCAGAAACACAGCAGCGTAAGGAGAATAAGCTTTGAAACTTGAAAATATTCCCACGACTTCACAGTATTCTGTGCAATAACAGTAGTCTGGAAGTTCAACACAAATTTAAAATCTGCAGATGATGGCAAGTAACTACCTGCAATAATTTTAACACCACAGACAAAGAAAACAATATCCCCAGCTTAACTGGAAAAAGAGGACCAGCTTCACTGTAATTAATATAAAAACTAATATTAACATCAATGATACTGAATCAGACCCTGGAAGATCCTGAGCATCTGGAATTCACACACAAGTCTTAAGGTGTTATTTCTTCAGCTGCTTAACTAATGGCAGCATCAAGCTTCCCACCAACCCCAATATATTATTTGCATCAAAAGATTAATAAACATCAAGGTGAGACCCAAATTCTCATGTGTATGGTATACTTTTCACTTTAGACTACCTGGAAATCAATAATTAAAATCCCTGAGTAGATTTTGCTTTTGGACAGATGAAGACATTGACTCAAACAATGGTTTAACATATGTGTGCTTTACTCAGTCTCACAAAATACGTAGAGGATTATTTCAATATTATATTTCTTTCAGATGTGTTTTTCAAATACGGTGACAAGCACAATATAAGCATGATTTGAAAATGTGGAAGCACCTGATGAAGTTCTCCACATGATAACCAGAGATTAACAGAGCAACTATCATGGAAATATTATAGTGATGAATACCTCATCAATGCTATGAAAGAAGGATTAAGATTTCAGGAAGAGTTCAATGGCTTCCATTTCACAAATCACTGAAGGCATACCACACGTAAAAATGTACATTGGTTTAAATGGAGATTATTAAAATGAGTACTACTGTTGTCAAAATACTTATTTACATAACCAGAGAGTACATAGAGATGGAATTACAGGAAGAAAACAAATACATTTTTCATTACCTGGATCCTGTCTTCATCTAAGTCTAATTTGCGAGCTAGCTCTTCTCTAATATCAATGCCAGGGTAGGAGTTCATTTTAAAAACATTTTCCAAGACTTCAATCTAAGGAGATTAAAACACTCATTGAACTGTTATCACTACCTTCATAGAAGTAATACAGAAAATAAATGCAAGAAACATTTTAGTTTGTTCAACAGGAGACTTCCAAGCAGTGTTTGCACAATTCTGATGCTATGCATAAACACAGGTCTGCTGAAATTAGCAACATTACAGTTAATTTACACTAGTTCCTCATTACATTCCTCTCTGCAGAGCTACATCATACTGAGTTAGTCAGCTGGTATAGATGTCTGCTAACACTTTACTAAACTATATTGTTGTTCATTTATTAAATACTGAGAAAATCCCTACCTGGTTTCTAGTGAATGCAGTTCTTGGTCTTCTACCCCTGTACCAGCTCAATTCTCGTTTGAAAGACAGCCTTTCGGTGACTGAAAAATATTTTTCAGATTTCAAAACTTTTTCCTCTTGCACTGGATTACTGTTAGCATGAAATAATGGATTTTCATAGGAAACAACAGGCATTTGCAGATGGGGATTAGTGTCATCATCTAAAACTAAAAAAGAAAAAAAAAGCAAGCAAACAAGAGCTTCAATTCACTGGTTTTCAGTGGAAACATGAAAAAATATGTTTTTTAAAGGAGTACTTGAGAGGTTATAAAACAGACTGCTGACTTACCCAAGTTGGTGCATGCATCCATCCATGGTCTGTGAGGTTTCACAGCTGGAATGCCATCTTTTTTCTGCTCCAGTCCCAAAATACTTTCAATGGAAAACGAGCACTGTGTGGTTTTATTTTCTACAAAACCAGACACTTTCTGAAGGTTCTGAGACGCTGATGTATTAGCAGCACATAGGGATGTGCTTGCCATGCCTTCACCTTCAGCCAGCACAGCACGTATACTGTACTTGCATTTCTCCACAAGTCCTCCTTTTAGCTCTGTTGACAAGGGGGCTGGATTTGCCACGTCATTAATTAAAATCTTTTATTAGAAAGTTTTAGCATGTCAATGAAAACTCTCCCACCAAGAGGCACGAGGAGTTAATTGTTTATTTGTTTGCAAGTAATTAGCAACTAATGGTGACACTAGGGGGGCCACCAAGAGGGACAAAAAGTGTTATCTCTCCTAACCAGAGCATCGACTTTACTTTCTCAAAAGAAGCTGTGCACAAATATAGTACTTCTCCTTTATTTGAAATCATTAATGTATAAAATCAGTTTTTTAAAAAAACTTTATACTCTAATGGACTCCACTTACCTAAACACAGCAGCATGATAGGAAACCAGTCAAGTAATAAGTAATCTCATTTAAGTGAATTTCCTTCCAAGGAAATTTAAAAAATAATCTCTTAATGCTATTAGGGTAATCCCGATGAAAATGCCTCTGTTTTTTCATATGCATATGTAATGGTGAACGTGGTCAATAAAACAACAATAGCTTTTGGCATAAGGCACTGTGCAGTGGGTTGGCAATGTTGTCAAAGCTCAGTGTAATTGCCTTCCAAGTGCCTGGATTAGTTCACAGGAACAGTTGCACCAACTATTTTAAATAATTCATGCATCCATTTTTCTTATTAGAATAACTTTGTCGCAGCTTTTTTTAAAAGTACCACACGTGAAATTTCCTGATCATTCTTTACAAAAAACCAAAAGTAATAGCAGCAGGTCACTCAAATTTACTGGTTTTAAAACATCCTTTTACTGATAGATACTTCTCCCTTCCAGTAGCTTTATAACCAATGGAAATTCATTTAAATCCTACAGAGCAAACACCTAAAATGATAAAAAATCATGAGGAATGGGGAGAAAGGTGGTAAAAGTTTTGTAATGAGGTTCAGAGTTTGCAAACAGAATTCCAACTTCATTAATTTATAAAGAAAGTACCAAGTTTAACGTTTTTATATTAAAGCTCGTCTGTCAGACACGCAAGAGTTCACTTGTCACGTGTTCGGAACCAGGTTTTGGTTCAGGATAACCTCTCTACAGACATCGCTCCTTTTATTATTTTGAACAAAGCTTTATTTTACAAAATGCAAAAATGGAAACAGTATGTTAATTTCAAGATGCAAAAATAAATAAAATACATAAATAAAACTTCTAACGTGGAGCACATGAGCTTGTAAGACGATGTACTTTTAGAGGAAAAATCTGGCGCTCCACATTTTCTTGCTCTACTGCTTTCTCAGAGTAGTTTCTTCTGTATAATCAAGCACATTCACATGGCTAACAACTAATACTAAGGAAACCAAAGAGTACCTCCACTTTGATTTTCTGTACATTTGGAACAACAGAAAGTACATGACATTTGTAATCAAGCCGAGGTAAATCTTTAGGAATAGAGCAGGAAAATGGGGAAGGAAATGGCACGGTCTAGAACTGACAAAAATGTGCTGAGGGAGCTTTTACAGAGAAAAACACAATCCAGCCATTGCTTTATAGCAGAAAGACATTCAGCTGAAGAACGTTGACTTACCGGAGTGATTTTGTGCTGTGCAATGAGAATGTTGTTAAACCAAGCCATCAAAAAGAGTGACAATGCATGAAGTGATCGCACCAAGGACACCTTATCAGCACCTATCAACAGACCTTGAAGCGGCATCACTGTAACTGCAATGACCAATGACTGCTAAGCTCCAACCCTCATTTAACAGCCTCAGCAACCACGAAGCACAGACGTACAGAACAAGCCATACGAATGAAACCACTACTTGCTGGAATATTTGGTGAACTAGAGGTCAGCAGGAAGCAGTGGTAAGCAAAGGCCTTACAGCCCTTTATGTTTCAGTACAGCTGTTCCCAACAAGGCAACCCACAACCTTAACAAAGCAACAGGACTCACGTTCTTGACCACAGGCAGGGTTTTTTTTGAGTACTCAGACTGCACACCAGGTCCAGAGGTTACTAAAGAGATAATGCCAAGCATCCCATGTACTAGTGATCGGTAGACGAGTTTTCTGCCTCTACAGTCTCTACATGGAACACCAGGTTTTTTAAAAAAAAATAACTTAAGATGCCCAAAACCCACATTTAGTCAAAAAGAA
This sequence comes from Nycticryphes semicollaris, assembly GCA_013400055.1. Taxonomy (NCBI): domain Eukaryota; kingdom Metazoa; phylum Chordata; class Aves; order Charadriiformes; family Rostratulidae; genus Nycticryphes; species Nycticryphes semicollaris. Next base: position 590,848 of record VXBJ01006516.1, on the reverse strand, counting down.
ATCAATACATCTCCTTCTGTACTGAATTTGGCACTGCTGACCAATTTCTCTATTGCAAAGAGATGAAAAGCATGATCACTGATATAGACAGCTTCTTGAATCTAGAAACTGATGGATAACAACTTTAATAATATCAAAACCATCTCAATCATTTAGTAGGAACAGCTAGTTTCCAAATACATCTCACTGGGTGGGTTTTTTTAAAGAACTTAAAAAAAAAAAACAAACCCAAACACAAGCACTCAGAGAAAACACATTTCAGAAAATACTAATTTCTCTAGGATTAATATGAAAGACATTAACCTGAACCACACAGCAGAGACTCAGATCACCACATATTTCAAATCCTGAAATGGTAAATGACTTCACAGGTGTACTCTTCAGGAAGCTATCAAGAACTATCAATCAAGACAGGCACGTGTGGTGGTAAGAGAGACACCTATGAGAGGCACCTATCTTCCCAAAGCTAACCATTAAATTAACCAACTAATTATAACTTATTTGTGGTCTCTCAGAGATTGTGGAAGATGGAAACAAATTTCTTCAAGTAGTCTGCTTTTAACTCCCAGTTGGAAATAATATTCTTTCAGAGTTTTTAAATGACTTCTCAGGGAAAGAGATATCTTGGTAGCTCTCAAGAATTTTCATAAAACAAGCCAAAACCAGTTAACTCATTCGGTAGGCACAGGTCAGATGCTCATCAAACACTGCCATCTGGTGTTTGTTCAGCGGGGTTATCTGAGTAAGCAACTCTGTTATTATTGAAATAATTATATTACATTAATTTGTTCAATGTTGAATTGAATCTGATCTGGAGACTGCAGTGCAGTCACTGAAACGTATCAACACTCTTGTTTTCAAACAGAGTTCATGGCTGCAACAAGCAGGACTAATTCAGAAGGTCACCAGGTAGATGCTTGCACTATGCTTTCTAATTTCTGAGGAAGTCAGTGAAATTGAAACACCGGGTATCTAAGATACCTATATAATGTTAATGCATGTCCACATATAAAAATTTCATAAGCAAAAGACAAGCCATTCTAAAGACAGCAAGCCTGCATTATACCAAAATTCCATTATATTACAGAAGTGTTCAGTGTCAGGTTGGATGGGGCTTTGAGCAACCTCATCCAGTGAAAAACCTCCCAAAGCAGGGTTGGAACTAGAAGGTCCCTTCCAACCCAAACCATTCAATGATTCTAAGGATTCTAAGGCAACATATACATCAAGATAAACCTACTTGGAAAATCTGGCTGATGGTCTAGCATTCAAATGTAGCTAGATTTCTTTGAAGAGAAGCTTGTAGAAGCTGTTTGTTATCAAGATAAACAGTCAACAAACCTTTCCAAAAAGAAATGAGGATGAAAATATATTTTCCACAGGGCAGAAAACTTAACGTTTTAGATCCATGAATACCTGGGAGTAGAGAACTAGATTAAATTTCTAAGAATTCCACTGAAAGTGTAAATAGACCTTGAGCCTTCACTCAGAAACTCCATTTCATTATTTTGACCCATTAGAAATGGCCAATACTTCTCTTGCAACCCATATGAAATTACCTAGAGAGTTTTAACAAACACTGCTATAGGGGCAATTAGAGCAACACAACAAACATTAAGTTGAAAATCCTAAGTAATCAATAATAGGAGAAATCACTGTGCCTTGAATATGCAAATCCAATCCTCTTACAGCATCACATACTTGATGAGGCAGCAAACTAACCTCCCTTTCAGATTTTGCACCACTGTTTTTTTGCCCAGGGACAGTAGAGTTCATCCGTTTAGCAGCATAAGCTCTTGTTCTTTAGAGATGTGAAGCCCTGAGGACTCTGTTTATACCAGCTGAAGAGACCACACCAAGAGTTCTCTGAGGCTTTGGTCTGAAACTCCAGTGCTGACGGTTACCACCTTTTGCTGTTCTCACCCATTGCTACTCCACTGCCAGGTCACCTTTCACAACAGCCTGCGCACTATTTTCAGCTTTTTAAAAAGGTATAAATGGTATAATCTTTCTTGATTACTTATCACACTCAAAAAAATTGCCTTTCATCTCACCTTTCCCAGTTTCTTTACCCCACTGCACCAGTATTTCACCACCTCAGATACTTTGCTGCATATAGATCCTTTTCAAATGTTTTTAACATGAATAATAAAGATTATATTCAAACGCAACTTCAAAATTCAAAAGGTTTTTTTTAGGCAAGAATATCTCAAATCTATTAACATTTCACAAAACATGACTAAAAGCAATTAGCTATTTCTTGGCTGAAGTAAAAGCTATTTTGACCCAGGGAGATTAAGTGAACACAGATAAATTCAAGGTAAACCCAAGGGTAGCATTAGTAAAGGCTTAAGAAACAGTGTGTTAAATGGTGGTAACATGCAAATACAGCCTACCTTACCCAGACAGATACTTTCACCCTCCAGCAAAGGCAAAATGTTCTCTCCATTAGGGAACACACCTGGAAGGCTCCAAAGAGGCACTGGCTGTTCTTCTCCCTGTTTACATAGTGCTAAGTGTTAAAACTCCACATTCTTAAGGACTCTTAATAAATATTTTGCAGAAATAAAAAAAAACCCAACTACCCCCCAAAACAAAAAAGGAAACAAAAAGTTTAAATCTCACACTAACAAAAGCCTACAACACTGAAAAAAGTGTAATACCAAACCCACACTTACAACAGGGTTCAGAGAGATTCTTAAATTCATTGCTATCAAATCCTATCTGTTGCTGTCTAATTTGTATCTCAAATAAAACTTTCAGATGCCTTGTAATATTTGTAAAAAATCATAGACAAAAGGTAAAAATGAGTAATATCTTACAGAATGTATCAGCATAAGGGATATATTAATAAAGCTGACTACTAATTCAAAGAAGCTCTGCTATCCTAACAAACTTATTAGAAAGGCCCCCCTCTTGCTACTGAACCAAAGTGAAATATTAAACTGAATTGCTACGATCAACAGAAACAAGACCTTTTAAGCTATGTGCCAGATGAGATACTAAAGCACATTTCTACCTATTACAGATATGTTTGTTAGTGTTTTGTTTTTTCTTACACGAAACATTTAATTCTCAAAGAGCTGTTTTCTATTTGTAGCAGCTAAAGAAACAGGGTGGGGGTGTGGTGTGTGTGTGCCTCTACTACTTACAGCTGTAAATATATAATGCTAATTAAACCCAATTTTGATTAAAGTTACTACCTTCCTGAATTCTGGTAAGGAAATGCACCTTATACAGAAAACCAGAAAACATTTCTTACAGAAGTCCACTGTAAAACTTAGTCACAAGTTAACTGATCTCAAAATGAGAAAGCTATGCATATATACATAGGTCATGAACCAAGTACTAGTGTTCTGTCCCATAATAATTACAGATACAAGATTTAGTCTTTAAAATACCTCATAAGGTAACTCTGTTATTACCCTCATGTGACAGGGAAAGCGAGAAGTGGTGTAAATCGCTTTAGTCAGGTGAGTCACCAGCAGAGCTGGTAAATAAACTGACTGAACAAAGTTGTAACTTCAAAATTTCCTCACCACTCCTTACAAAAGAAAGAAACCACCTCAAAAATCTTTAATTACTATTTAACACCAGCCTTTTCTTTTAATCTCCTTTTAAAGCTAAAACATGATATGACACACCATAAAGAAAGGCTTCCATAGCAAGACTGAACAACAGTTAATCATTTGCTCTGCTGGATGACTTCGTGTATTTCCTAATGTGGTTTTATACTAAGATCTCCTGGCCCCAAAAAGGCAAAACCAGCAAAGGAACAACTGGTTGTTTTGGTTTTTGGTTTTTTTTTATTTTGTTAGCCTTAATAATAAGTGTATCTAAAAATTTACAGAACATCTATTAAAATACAGAAAAGAACTATCATCAAGTAATTTCAGAGTTGAACCAGTTTGCAAATTCAAATATGATGTAAAATTTGGTTTTTCTTTTGTTAGTTTTAAGAGTGAGAATTTCATAATTTTATGCACCCTCTCATTTAACACACAACTTATTTTAATGTTTTTAAGTGAATGGAAATTTAGAGATTAACAATTTGTGCATACTCAACACCTCCTGAGAGGCCTACTTGTAAAATAGGAGTTGCTTAGCCTGCAGAAATAATTTCAAGTACAATAACTTCTGTCAAAACATTCTAATCACAGAGGGCAACACAAGAATATGCTCTTTTTGAAAAAGTGTACAATGGTCTGGTTCAATTACAGTGAGCCTTCAGAGCAGTTTTAAGCATTTTAACTAGGCCACCAACCTATTACACCAGGCTTGTCCAGTCTAAGAAAGCAGGAAGTCCATTAGGACTGATTATAGCCGTGCTTCTGGAGGGGAAAAACTGTGGTCAGCAGTGGTTTTGGTTTTTTTTAAAACACAAGGAAGAAAACCAGGGCCTCAGCTGAAGCTGTCACTTGGCAACAAGTCCTAGGTAGTTAGAAACACTTTCTCGATGGAAGCCCTGATAGACAGTGGAGAAAAATGAGAGGGATACAAAAAGGCTTCCCAGAAGGGATGCTCCAGGTGACATCGACAGTGAGGCCGCTGCCCTTGTGACATAGAAGCAACAGCCTCGATCCCACTGCGGTTCTGTCCCCCAGATCACTGTCCCACTGCTCTGACAGTGCCATCCAGAAGAAAGACAAACAGGGCTGGGAGGCCATACTAATTCATAATAGCGCATGGAACTGCAGATGCACACAGAAAAAAAAAAAATAGTAAGAAATCCACCAAAGTTTGGTCGCTTTTTATCAGTGACTCCTCTCGACGACTGTCACCTGCCCGCGGCACCGCCGGACAGACACCTCGAGGCGGACACATCCCTCTCTGTCTCGACCCCCGCACTCACCTCCCCGAGCCGGGGGCGGCCGGCGGGAGGGCTCTCCCGAGAGGGGAGAGGGTCAGTCTGACCGCTCAAAGGCCCCTCGTTCCCCCTGCACACGAGGCGCAGCGGCCCCCGCCGACTGAGAGCGCTCACTGCCCACCCGCCCTCAGGGTCGGCGCACCCACGCAGTGGCGCGACGACTCCTCACGGCGCCAACAGACTCAACGCGCGTGTGGGCAAACAGATGGACCCTCTCGCCAATAAGAAGCTGGACAGGCCGGGAGGAAGAACCAATAGAAAGGCCAAGCGGGTGAAGGGTGGGTGGGAGTTGGGGCGGGACATCCGGCGCGAAGCAGG
>VXBJ01006516.1:451472-585607 GCA_013400055.1 Nycticryphes semicollaris | reverse complement strand
GCTACGGGGAGCGGGAGCTGTAGCGGCGCAGGGTCAGCTCTGGCCGCCGCCATGCCCGGCATCGACAAACTGCCCATCGAGGAGACGCTGGAAGACAGTCCCCAGGTAAGCGAGACAAGACGTAGCCCGGTGGGCGGAGGCCAGACCGGGCCCAACCTGTGGGTGCCGGGCCTAGCGCTGCTCCCCTCTTCTTCCTTCCATCCGTGTTCCCTTATGGAGGTGTTGGAGAGCCGCTGCGGCGGCTAGGGCAGGGGCGCCGTCTGCACGGCCAGGTGCCTTCCTGACTTTCTAGCTGGCGTGGCGTGGCGGGGTCCCGGGGTTGGAAGTGATGGCTCCGGGGCTGTCAGCTCGGGCAGCGCTCCCCGCGAGGTGTCTGTGCTCCCGGCCTTCCGTGGCCCCTTCGCCCCGTCTGCACCGCCGTCGCCTCCCCGGCGTTCTGCGGGCTGATGAGCTGCCTGGAAAGTAGCGAGCACGGTGACAATTTGGCGGAGGTTCTGTGCTTTAGCGTCAGGGTAGTAGCTTGAGCTGTGTCCTGTACTTCCCCGCCCCCGCGTTTACATTCATGATTTATTTTGGAGACCTCGTGTTGACAAAGCTCAAGACGATTTTTTCTTATCTTTGTCTTTTACTAAAAGTGCTTTAAGGTTTAATAGATAGGTATGAAAAGCAGCTCTTGGATGAGGTTACTGTGGCAGCTGTTAGTGCCGCGAGAAGGTGGGAAAAGCATGGTACTGAGAGGTCTTTAATTGCTCTGATATCTTCACATTTCTGTTCCTTGACCTTTGTGAGTGATGTCGTATATTGCCCTGGCATTTCTTTTATACCACTATCAAGCAGGAAGTGCTGTATTCCATTGCACGGGTTTCTCTTGCAGCAACAACAGCAAGCACTTTGTACAGCTCTTCCGAGATGCGAAACCCCCCCCACTTTACATTTTCTTTTATTGTAGCTGTTTGAATTGAGATCCTTGTTTTGCTGCATTGTTCATGTAGGTGAGCAAGTGTATATTGTAACAGCAGATGCATTGATAGCTTTGATTTTTCAACCATAAGAAGAGAAACTTTATTTTATTAGGAGGGATTTTTAACTCCTTAAATGACAACCATTTTAACAAATCCACATCAAGTGGAGGGACGACTTAAAAAATGGCAAGAGAAGGCGGCCATGTAGAAAGTGTGTCATTGCTTTCCAAAGGACAGTGCCCCATATAGCTGAAATACTAGATGTTATATCAGATCTGGCCTGTATGTGGTCTCGGGCCCAGAGACTGAATCTGGTGTACTGTCCTGAAGAGGAAGAATTTTTGAAAGTATAATAATAGTGATTTAACAACATTGTCTCTTGAGGGTCTGTTCTCAGTATTTGCAAGTCAGAACTATTCATATATACAGGAAATTTCAATTGTAAGATAAATTTAGGATCCCTAGAAAGTGTAATGTAGGGGTGTTTTTTTCCCCAAGCACTTAAGACTGGAATGTTAAGAAAAAAGTTCCATATTGGAACATATTCATTCTAGAATCTTTCATTTGAGATTAGATGTGGTATAGAATTAGCAAAGCCTGACTCAGTCCAATGAGTTTCATGTGCTTAAACTATTAGATTTGCTGATATGTTATTCTGTTTTGGGTACAAAATTTTATATCTTTCAATCAGGCTCATATTTCAGGTGAATTCTGGCTAACCACCTCTTAGAAGAAAATGACAAGGACTCCACAGCCTTCTATTACAGTAGTTCATTTCTGTTATTTTGAAATCAGTGAAGTGAAAATGGCAACAAATTTTGGTTAAAGAGAGAAGAAACCTTGCTTTCATTAGGACTTGCCATGACTTTCTGATTGATGTGTTCATGCTGTAGGAGTGAAAATGGTCATCAGCTTAGGTCCTTGTTTAGTGCTGAACTATGGACTGGAGTTCTGTTCCATCAGACATGTTTCAGTCACTAACTTCAGGTTTAAAAACATCATATGAAGCTTATTCTACATCCAAGGCAAGGAATGGCTTTTCTGAAATGGCAAAACCCATTTATTTCCTCTAGTTACAGGAACATGTACCAAATGCCAAGCTTACATTGTCTTCTACTATGCAAAGCAGTGCTATTTCATTAACTTAGGACATCTATTACATAGATACTCTGTGTTTATGTATGTATATTTAGAGAGAGTTTCTGCTCAGACTTTGTGTTCCCAAAGCACCGCACAACAAAAAAGCAAGAGACTTGACGGTCCTGGCTCTATCTCATGTCCCTTACACTACTGTACCTAAGATGACATAAAATGTCATTAAGACAATTCAGTGACTTGTGACTAGCTGGCTTCTTTCTCCAGCGTATCACTGGTAGTTTCTAGTGTACCTGCTCGTATAAATGGGGTGAATGCATCTTGAAGAACATACGAAATGATGCAAAGTTTTCCTGGAAACATGAGTAAATAATTCCTCTAATGTTTTGCTAAGCAAATTCTATTGTGTTTGGTTTTAAAGAGTAAGCATAATCCAGAAACCTTAGGTGATATTCCTATAAAATTAAAAGTTCAGGTTTATTTATGTTCAGGTTTAAAGGTCATGAGTATATAATCCAGTGGTTATGGTGGTATGTAATTTTTTTCTTTTGCATTCTTTCACGTACGTCTCCTTTAATGGGAGAGTGACAGCTGTTAGGATGACACAACATCTTGCCACACCTGGCAAACATTTGAGTTCTTCTCCACCTCTTTCCTCCTCCACCCCCTTTTTCCACTTGTTTTATAAACTAGAACCACCATTAAAGTAATCTATTGTGTTGATGATGCTGTTCGATTATGTATCTTCTCAATTCAAGTATCTTGTAGGCATTATATAATAGGATCATATTTGTGGGACAACTAGCCATCTAATTCAAGTTAAATAAAAGAATTGCACGTCAAAAGAATAGTCAAATAACATACTTTTTGCAGGTTTAATATGTACTCCTTGGTTATCATTCACAGCAGAAAATTAGAAAAGTAGCTGAGAGACTTCATGGGGAGATGGATTAAAGTCTATGTCATTTCAAGACAAGTCTTCAACACAGCAAGACGTGTAATAATAATGCCCCCACAATTCATATGTCGTGCGATCCAGTGCTTTTCGATAACCTCATCAGAGAGGTTTTCCTGATGTCCAGGCTTCTTGTGTCAGTCTTTCATTCATTTCCCAGAACCCATGTAGTTCCTCTGAGGAAACTACAGCTATTTAGCCTTAGGAAGACTAAGAGAATTTCCAATTTCAAGTGTTTAACAATCAACGTTTTTTTTTGGGTGGAGGGTGGGGAAGCCAGTTATGTACTTATGATTCTTTGCATTTTCTGTCTGGACATTAATTTTAGAGTAAATCCAAAACCAAAGCACAGTCCTCTTAGTAAAACTTCACTAGAGTTAAAGGGTGTATTTTGAGGGTCTTGCAAGAAATGCTCCTGTTCCTGCATCCGAGCTTCCCAAGCAGTATTTTACATTAGGAGAAGTGACTGCAGCCTGTGCAGAGTTACAGGTACATTCTCTGCTCTTCCCCCTTTGGGGTTTTTGTCTCGGCGGAAGCGAGATGTTTGTGGTGAGGAGTAACATTGCTTCCAAGTGCAAAAAGGATGCAAGAACACTGAGTCAGCATCTCATTTAAGCTTAAGGGCAAATTACTCCTGAGCAACCTGATTGACTTCTCATCCAGAGTCTGTCATTTCATCACAGGGAAAAGCAGTGGATGTTATTTACCTTGACTTAAGCAAGGATTCTGACACGGTCTCCAGTGACATCCTTCTGGCCAAAATGGAGGGGTACAGACTGCAGCCTGGGTGGAAAGACTGGCTGGATAATTGGGCTGAAAGAGTAGTGATCAGTGTTTTGAAGTCTAATAGGTGGAGAGGGATAAAGAGGTTGATTTTGAGGTGGATACTGTTAAGCACCTTCATCAGTGATGCGGCCAGTACAAGGGGATGCATAGTCAGCAGGGATGTGGGTGACTGACTGACAAGCTGGCGTAAGGACAAAAGGGCAGATCCTTTCACTCCTTTCCACTGTGGAGTGGTGAGGGGAATGTTTTAAGATCATGTAATTTTAAGAACAACAAGATGGTGGTTGTACTGTTTTGGTTTGTCTTGGCTTTTAGTTCCTCAGTCTTTTGATCACAGAATTGACTGTTACTGCAGAGGTGAGTTACAGCTCCAAGCACAGCCAGCATCTGCCTCTGGGCAGGATGGGGTGATATCAGAAAGCCACAGCCAATGGTTTGATCTCGCCGCAGAAGAGATGTGTGTACCTGGCACGTTACTGAATACCACAGTCATCTTTACCCTTTTCCTTGGGGATCCACCACAGTGGGTCCAGTAGTTGCCCACAGTTCCAATGTGGGGGTTTTTTATACACCTACTCATCTGCTTTGGTCCTTCCCTTTCTGAAAACCTACTTGTGTTAACCTGGAAAGAGGCTGATGGGAGGAGTGAGGCTGAGCTGTGGTATCTTTCAGAGTCTCTGGCACACAACATGTATCATTCCTGTAAACAGTGTTGGAGAGTTTATAAAATTTTCAGTAATGAAACCTGAAACAATGCTAATTAAGTTTGAAATTCTGTTACATTTAAATACTACTTTGCTAACTTGACATATTAGTATTTTGGCTGTTTTGTTTTTACAGACCCGGTCTTTACTGGGAGTATTTGAAGAAGATGCTGCTGCAATTTCCAATTACATCAACCAGTTATTTCAAGCCATGCACAGAATATACGATGCACAGGTAGCGTTCATGAAATTCCTGAATGCTTTATAAAGCTTTTGAACCACATTTCATGTCTTTTGCTTTTTTTTTTTTTAAATTCTATAAACAATATATTTCACAAAAATATAAACCTAAATAAAATAAGAATTAAATGATTGCTTTTCTGTACGTTAGAAAGCTGTAAAGATTAAATTCTTGTGATTTCTTTTGCAATAAATTTTCTTATGACAAGTGAAAAGATATTTTTTTTTTGGTCTTGTAGTTTTATTGTATTTCCTAAGCATTTCTAAAATGTTTCCTATCATGACCTTAGTGTTTATAAGAATATGTACCAAGTGGGCGATTATTTTTTACCCACAATATATCCATGTTCCACTCACCTATAAGTAACTACATTTTTATGCCAAGGGCAGAATCTGTTTTGTATGTTTTTCTCAGCATTTGAGTTTATGGCTATATTTTTAATTTGTATATACTCAAACTGTTTGACTTTTACTGATTTGTCACTATTGCTTTTCATGTTTTTATTTCCTGTTGTTTTAACTGTAATGACTGGTGTATTTCTTGTGGGTTCACTGCTATGTAGTTTTATTTTACTGCCTTTCTATGTAGCTTTTTATTTATGTCCTTCGACTACATCACGAAAGATGAAGTTGTTCCTTACCATGAATCTACTAATTAGGTCCTTTGTGTTTGTAACCAGGTAGCACTGAGGTTCGTTGTCATCTTTCCTTTACAGATAACAAACTCCTAGTACTCAGTAACTAAGGCAGCTAATTTGAAATAATTAATTGCAAATATGCATGAAAAATACAGAAATGGGCACACGTAGTATAGGCTTTGAACTTGGTATTTCTAAACACTGATTACCTGTGACTGTCAGTAATTGTTAGCGAAATGGAAGGGCAGGATGCCTAGATTTTCTGAAAATCCATAGTCAGATTTGAAGTTCCATGTCTGTAATAGTGTCCTCTTCAAATATTTGTGCTTTTTTGGTATTAATTTAAATCAAAAACTAACAAGCTCAGGTTTTTGTTGTTTGTTTCTTTGTTGTTAAATCAGAATGAATTAAGTGCAGCAACTCATCTGACGTCAAAGCTTCTGAAGGAATATGAGAAACAGGTAATATGTAAATCATTGATGTCTTTGTGTGGTCAGGACTAGGTGTTTGTGTACTCTTATCTCCCAGAGCACAATATATTTAGGTTTAGTCCAGATAAAGTCAGTTGCTGTAATTGGTGGTTCAAATCTTTGCCAAAAGAATCTACTGACTTTGTATTAGTTCTTCCAACTAAAACAGAATGAAGTTTCTCTTACCATGATGAATATTAGTAAGTTCTGGAATGTTTTACTGTTGGATCAGTGTTTTGGGTACTTAGGGTCGTGGTGAGGGCTTGTTTTTATTTTATAAACCTATTTACTATTAAGTGCTTTAATGTAACCAGTCATAAAGAGTAGAGCTTGCCTAGCAGTCTCCATTTAACAACCATAATTTACTCTTGCTCTGAGAATAATTCTGTCTGTGAAAACAGAGACTGTGGAGTCCATAACCCTTTCTACTGGTAGCCTGTACTGGGAAGGATTCCTATTTATAGCTGTGCTGCTGGGACCCCTTTTCTGAGCTGCATATTAAGAACAAAAAGTCACTCCCTTTTACAGAGGCTGGTGCTCCTTATCCTCATTCTCTGCCTAATGAGGTGAACTGGAAAAAATACTATTTATGAATTAATTTGGCTTGGTGAGTTTTCCTAGAGGGGTGGGATGATGCTTTATTTTTCCTTGCTAATTGTTACCAACAACTAGGTGTACTGCAGATAGGATCAAAACCACAATGTTGCTGATCCAAAAGACTATTAAGTATTTACACCTACAGTAGTCCCGTTAGGAAAAGATGGAGAAACAGAGATGAGAGATGTAGACTGATGTACACTGTCTTCTGTTTCCCCCCCCCGCCCCTCCCCTGAAAAAGTCTTGTATTCCTAATGACAGACTGGAAGTGTTGTTTGAGATGTCAGTGCACACTCTGAATTGCAGCAGGAATTAAATTATTTCTGCTTTCTTTCCCCAGAATGAGCTGCTGTACTGTCATTTGAATTGTTTTAACGTGGATACAATACCAAATTGACTCGAATGACATGAATGATACAGCTCTTCAATGAATTGCACAGTTTCTGACGTTTTCTAGCAACAGTATAGTATTTGGAAAATTCAACTGACAAGAACTAGCTTCAGATTAGAAGAACCAATTAGGGCACGGTATTCTTATTCATTAGCAGTTACAGATATCAAAATATACACCAAATATTGTCATTTTAATTCCAATTTGTTATAGTCATTGAGAAGAAGGAAGGAGTAACCTAACAAGCTGGAAGGAAGTGCTCAATAATTTAAATAAAGTTGGCTTTATATATTTCTAAGTGTTTTATGTAGAGCTGCTGTGAATTAAAACAAGAATTAAATTAGCATTGGACCTGTTACTCTGATTTGTCTCCTTTGGACTGCTTTTTACCAGTCAGGAGATGAGTTTGAAAATACACAAATAGTGTTTTAACTGGATTATTTCTTTTTTCAGTTGTGACCATTTTGTTCATACTTTTGCCTCCATCAGGGCATTACAATGTAAACCCTTTTGGCTGTAAAGTAAACTCCTTGCGAAGTAAACTCTGATGGATGATTTAAGTTTCAAGTAATCACATAATTTAAGAGCTAGAAGTTTAAGATTAAAATCAGACATTGCCTAATTTTTTGTGCTTTTAAACTAACTTGCAAAGCTGGATAAAAATCTTTACAGATGTCAAGTCTGCATCTTTCCTGATTTTTCAAATAAAATCTACCAATTAATGAAATCTATTCATTAGATGAATCAGTCTATTTTATATTTTTTTTTAAAGAGGAATTGTTTATTACTTTTTTTTTTTTCTCCCCCAAAATGTTCCTTCTCCACAGGACAATAAGAGATGCTTCAGTGTATCTTAATTGTATAACATTTTAGAATAAGGAGTACCCAACACATTCATAGATACCATTAATATAGTTTTGTGAATGGCAAAAACCACTGCAAACAACGTGCTTCCTTTTCTTTTCTTTCAGCGTTTTCCTCTGGGGGGAGATGATGAGGTTATGACTTCTACTCTACAGCAATTTGCAAAAGTGATAGATGAGGCAAGTACTTGCATTTGTTTCACTTACTTTGCTGATGTTGTCACCTATAGACACTAACTTGCTTAATGATTCCAGCCTTTTTTAAGGTAGGAGGTACAGAAATGGCATTCATTTGTCAGTAAGGTACACTTAGTAGTACGTTGCAGCAGAAGATACAGTATTGAGAAAGCATGTAGTTTAACTTCATGTAGATGGAGCCAAAACCCACTACAGAATGGCAGTTGGGGACTGGTTTTTGTGAGGGTATTGTCTTGTTTCAGATACCTGACTGATAAAGGATTAGATAATCTCTGGATTAGACATAGACTCTTCCGAAAGACAATTTAGCACCATTAAGATCTGAATCAAGATTTTTTTCTGTGATCCCTCTCCTCACTTTTAACACTATTTAAAACAGCATTTTGGAAGGAAAACCACATCCTTTCTACCTCTGTAACCTGCGAAAGAGGACCTGTGATGTAGAAAATGGAGAAATAAATTGCTTGGTTGTCAGAATGCATGAGGCCATCTTCTGATGGGATCCAGTAACTTGGAATAAAGCTGGAAAAGTAGGAACAAATGCTAAACTCTAAAAGTCTTCTATAAAAAGGTAGTGATGAGATCAGGGACCTAGAAAATATTAGCTGCAAAAAAAAAGAATGTGCAAAACCTATGTTGGAGTTGTACATGTCATCTTTGAATGAAACTGATCTCAACCTGTTAGTGATTTGATTTAGTCTCAGCACTGTTTTCTTAAAATTTCCTTCTTTTTCTTGTCTTCTACAGCTCAGCTCGTGCCATGCAGTACTTTCAACTCAGCTTGCAGATGCAATGATGTTTCCTATTACCCAGTTTAAAGAAAGGGATCTAAAAGGTAGAATGCTCACACAAATACTATCAATGGCAGCCATAGCAAAACTGTAGCACTTAATCTCCAAAGCTCTTGTTTAACTAAATAGAATACGCCACTTATTTTTCAGCTCTCAAAAGTATGCATCTCCCAATTTAAAAAAAAAAAAGTAAGTTATTTCTATTCATAAGAACTTAACGCTATTACTGTTTCCACAAAAATGTTACTTACATTATGGAAGCACTTATCTTCTATTCAAGAAGAAAATTCTGCAGTTACTATAAACATTAAAGAAGAATAATTATCAGATAATTTGCATGGTCAGGAAATATTTGCATATTGTAAAACCATGACATCAGTATAATGGCTGGACTAAACTCAAAAGGCAAAGTGCCAATGTTGCAGTACCTATTACATTACTAAGCTTTAGGACGGGGGTTCTGCAGCCCTGCTGGTGATACAGGCAACTTCTTACCTGCAGGCACAAGGTGCTTCCAACTTCTTGGTTTTGTAACGGTTGTATCTTATTCTACCTGGCCTAAATAATATATAATGTGTCTGATTATGATAGGTTTTTATTTGAGAGGCTAAAGTGAATAGCCTGGTGTAGCAAATGGACTTCAAACCCAAAATATCTTAGGTCCCTAATGTGAACATCATAGAATGGGTATGTGTAACATAGGAATGTTTTAAGTCGAAATATAAACAAGAATTACAACTATTCCATAAGTCTTCTAGCGCTGAATGAATCTTCAAAAATACTTCTTTTGCAATAGTTTGTTGCAAAACTATGGATTAAATAGATTATGCTGTTTGAGCAAGTGAACGCAAGTATCTCGAGGGTAATATTACTCCTCAGGACCTGGAAAAATCTCCCTTTAATATTTACTGAAGAAGCATCCCTGGGCAATAACTGCAAATTAAATTATCTCACCGGAAGTTTTTAGCCACCAACTGATGATGATACCATACTTCTTTATGAACTTGGTGGGTGCTTTCTGTAAAACTTCTCTATGTGGTTTTTTGTCTTTACCACAAAGTAAATGTAGCTCTCTGCTTGTTTATGTTGTAATATGACACAAAACCACAATCAAGATCAGAGCAAGTGCTAAGTACTGTACTGTTTTCTGTTTCCTGACCCAGTGAGACTACATAACCATCTAGAACATGACTAATTTTAGGTAGGAAGAATCATAATGTCTTTGGGGCTTTCCTTTGATCCAGTGATACTTCCCCACCTCCTGTGCTTCCACTTCCCCAGCTCAGACCAGAACTGTAATATAAGTGTTATGTTAATGACAACTTACTTAAATTGTGATATATTGTTTTGTAGAGATATTAACTCTTAAAGAAGTTTTCCAAATTGCAAGCAATGGTAAGTGTAAAATACTTAATACTATACATATTAGAAAACAACAGCATTATTGTAGAGATAATTTGCTCAGAAAACTAATAAAGGTATTTGCACAACTTCAAGTGACTAATTAGGGTGTTAAAGTTTTTTTTCAGTGATACTTAGGCACCCAGCTTTCCTTGGTTCACTTGCAAATCCCTCCTTTGTATACCAAAGTGTTAAAGCAAATTGACAGTATTAGTCTTTTTTACAATACTGTAAATGTGTATATATCATTACCAAAAGTAAAAAAAATAGGTGGTAGCTCAATTCTTAAAGTCAAGACCAGATTAATAAAGAAATCTTACTCCTAAAATTAAACTAATGATACACATAATGATAGCTCTCTTCCTCATTGTCAGAAGTTACTTATTTTTAGCTGGCTCTACTATGTCCTTGTAGAAAACATGCTTTAAGTGAAGATTAAATAAGGATTCTGCTTCTCTTAATGTAAATTGCCTCATTGCTTTAGTGGCAACAATGATTAGATACAGGTTTTCCTAGTGGCAAGTTGTCTCTATTTATAGAAGGGTTTTGGCTGCTTAGGGAAATGTGTAACAATTTGGCCACATTTGCATCTGATTAGAATTTTTCTTCAGCCCGAGTATTTGTAACAGTGAAGTAATTATAAACGGGCATTAACAATTCTTAAAGGTTTTAATATGACAGAACTTTGCATTCAGCTGGCTGTGCAACACTGTGACATGAAAGGTTTTCTGCTCTGTTTCGTAAGTCATTCATGTATCAAAATGATCATAAATTCTCTCTTGATTGCTTAGACCATGATGCTGCCATTACCAGATACAGTCGGTTGTCAAAAAGAAGGGAAAATGAAAAGGTTCGTAAAACAAAATACTTAATATAAAGATTTTTCGGGGAGATAAATAATTTTTCTGATGTATATATTAATGACGGAAGACAATGAATGGCAGATTCCACCTAAAGATTGATAGTTTATCTTTTAGCAGTTTAGACAGTTTACTTCAGAACAGAAAAACAGGTTGCCCCAATACATGCCTGTCTTGTAAAGCTGAAAATGTTCTAAGATGAAGGTTGTGATACTATGTTCAACTTATCATTGTAAAGGGATAGCCACATTTTCCAGGGAAAAAAACAAGCTGTGTTTGTTTTTCATGTATGTTGCGTGTATAAGTTAGAAAAGCAGAACAGTAGGGTAAAATCTGCAATTGCTGATGAGGAAGGGTAAAACATTACTGTGTTCCTTTTTCTGTGCTGGCTGTAAAGCTGTCCAGAAGGCATGTGGTGAATACCAAGTCTCAAACGTTCTTTTTTTTTCCCCCTCCCTCTGTCTGTGTCTCTTTAGATCAAGGCTGAAGTTATAGAAGATGTATATACTTCCAGGAAGAAGCAGCATCAGACTATGATGCATTATTTCTGTGCATTAAATACTCTTCAGTACAAAAAGAAAATTGCTATGCTAGAACCCTTGCTGGGATACATGCAAGCTCAGGTAATTTCAGATTCTGAAAGCTGTAGGTCTGAAGAAGACTAAAAAAGATGTAAAAGTGCTTCATGATCCATCACAAGTCCTATTTTGCAATCCAAGGAAGCAAATGGAGAGAAAGACATAACCCATCCTCATCCCTGCAGGTGCCAGAGCTGCTGCCATGACCATTGTCATGAGCCGCTCTAATGATTTCCCACTTAATACATGAATCTCATCATGACACGTCCTCACTCTCATCAGAAAATCTTTTAGGAAAGTCTGGGTGACAAATGTAAAGGTCTAATTCTGCCCCCAAAGCCAGATGGCTAAATTTAATGTGCTACCTAAATGTTCATTGCTGAGTACTTTTTTCCACTGGGTCACTAACAGGAGTAGCTGATTAAAACTTTTGTGCCTGCAAGTGCATGTGGAAGCAAACCTTCTTAGAAGGTGATGTGGAGACAGTTAAACTCCTTCCTGTAGCAGCTAGATGAGATAATCACCAAAGTCACATCACTGCTTTTCAATCAAGGGTGTGGAAGAACTGGAACGTTAAAGATCATTCTGGTGTAGTTTTGCTAAAATGAGTTTATAGTTGGTTTATAAGTCAAAACTTTCCAACATCTGGCACTGCCACAGTGTTCTGAATGGACATTAATTTCTACACACTCTCGGAAAGCTTTCCAAGTCCAAGAAGAACTCTTGCTTCTTTTTCAACTTTGCAGCTTGTATTTAAGAGCTAAGCTCTAAATGTTTTCTGTAACAAAACAGATGGTGCAACTTCTGTTCAGGTACAGGTTTTCATTGAATCTCAGAATGGGAAGGGCAGGGCAGTGTCCTGTAGCTTCCTGTGCTGAGATTTTGTCTGGCCAATCTCGATTTAGATGTGGTGTTTTTTCTGGACTGATACCGAGTGCTGTATTTTTAAGATACATGTTGTCAGTTCCCCTTGGCAGGGCCTACAATTAGAGGATGGCCCCAGGGAAGCCCTCACAGGTTTCTCCTCTGTGTGCCCCCGGGTAACCCCACCCAGGACACAACAGTTGGCAAACTCGTGGCCTTGAAAAAGTATCACTTGGGATCACTGAAAGGTCAAACCTTGCTTCTTTTCCAGGGCAGATGCTGCATATTTCTGTATTTCCTCCAGATGGATCTGGGCATAAACTCTTGACACAGTGAAATCCCACCACAATGTCAGCATCGGCTCTCCCTTGCAGACAAGCCCCTGCATTCTGTTCCTTTCATTGGCAGGCTTGGGTGGGAATGAGGGATAAAACCAGATTGCTATGAGAACGTTTAACCTCCTGTGGTTTCATCTGTTAATTGTTAATGTGGTTTTATTAATGACTAAATTCTTCCTTTTCCTCCCCCTTTTTTTTTTTAAAGATAAGTTTTTTTAAAATGGGTTCAGAAAATCTTACTGAGCAATTGGAAGAATTTTTGACCAATATTGGCACAAGTGTACAGAAGTAAGTTGTTTTTGCTGAATTTTGGACTATTATCAAGTCAATTATTTTTTCTGTTTCTACTTTATTAGTAAATTACCTTTGCTAATAACACGTTATTTACCTTAGTGTTCGCAGGGAAATGGAGTGTGAAGGAGAAAACATGCAACAAACTATAGAGGACTTGGAAGTCGCTAGTGATCCGCTCTATTTGCCTGATCCTGATACTACAAAATTTCCCGTTCATAGAAATCTAACACGGAAAGCTGGCTATCTCAATGCAAGAAAGTAAGACTAACTTCTTACTTCAAAATTCCAGAATATTTCATTTGGGGAAAGGAAAGATGAGAAGTATGCAATATTGGTTTTGAAGTTAATTCTGCTGAGTTTACATAACTGAGTAGATGAGTCACATAGGAGTGATGCTGTTTCTTTCTTTGGACTCCTTGAAATAATTAGTGTTGTTTTCATTGTTACACTGACATAGTGTCATTCAGATGCAAAGCAGAGTTATCCTGACTTAGTCCAACTTTGCCCGAGTTTTCACATCACAAAGGAAAGTTAAAAGTTTCAGAGAGTGTAATTTCACAGGATTATAATTGGAAAAGAACAAGATTGCAGCTATCAGCATCATTATAACTATCTGTTATAGCTTTGGGATTCAAGTTACTAATAAAGTATGAAAAGCTTGAGATGCACAAGGCAAAACATTCTCTGTTCAGGGAAACAGACTTTGAACAGCCTTCTCAATTTCATGAGGAAGACTTTTTTCCACTGGAGGGAGCTGTTACGACAGTTATTAAAGACTAGACGCTGATTTTATAGTTACTAAAAATAAGTTGTGATACTCAGATTTTTTTTTTTCCCTGTAATTTGTATAATGAGCTCCCAAGAACTTTAAAAAGATGTAGATTACTTTTTAGAAGACTTTGAGTAACATACTCACTGAATGAAGTATGAGCATGAATTTCTGTGGTAGAACAGAAATAGAAAGTTAGGTTGATTTTTCTTTTTGTTCTAATTCATACAGCTCAGCTGAACTCCTAATCAACTCAGAACTTCTTTTTATCTTTTAGTAAGACGGGGCTGGTATCTTCCAGTTGGGAGAGACAGTTTTACTTCACTCAAGGTGGAAATTTGATGAGCCAGGCAAGAGGGGATGTAGCTGGGGGACTTGTCATGGACATAGATAATTGTTCTGTAATGGCTGTGGACTGTGAAGACAGACGGTACTGTTTTCAGATAACATCTTTTGATGGCAAAAAGTAAGTATTACATTACTGTTACCTGTAAGTAATACTAGACTCGCTAATTAAGAAAAGGAAGAGAGTCTACCTTTGGCCAGATCATAGTTTGACAGATTTCAGGGGTATTTAGAAGCAGAATCTGAGATTTTTTTTACCTTCATAATGTCAGCTCTATGCCGTAGCTGAGAGGTATTTCACAATAAAATCCCCATAATTAGCTTATAACTATGTATTACTGCATTTTGTGAGTGCTGAATGGAATGAAAACATAGCTTATTTACCCCCCTCTCTGCCTCCCAATCAAATGTTAACTGCACTCAGCACACACACCCAATCTGCAGCTTTTCTTAATTTGTTGTGCTATGTACAAACATGAAAATAACATTTCCTGTCTGAATGTATTTGTGAGGCATTTTAAAGAGACAATTTCTTTTTTTCCATTCTTCTCTTTCAGGTCTTCAATCTTACAGGCAGAGAGTAAAAAAGATTATGAAGAGGTAAGCTTATAGGAGGTTTACATGGAGTCCAGTGACTTTCTGTTGCACACAACTATTTGTAACAACAGTTGTATTGTTCATTTTATATTCTCTAGATGGCAAGCAGTGAACTCGTAGCTCATTCCAACCATAATGACCTTATTTGCCCCAGATGCCTTAACGGAGGAAAGGAATTTATAGTCAGCTTTAACAGCTCAAATTTGTGATTTTTTGGGCTGGAGTTGCTGTGCTGTCTTTTAGATAGCTCAGGTGAGAGCCCCAACAATGAGCTGGGGTTCAGTGGAACAGCATATTTGTCTCCTTCAGAGAAGAGCTGAAAAGCAAGGAGAAGGAGCAGCTGGTTTTCCATAGCACAGGGAGAAAATGGTCTTGCTTACAGATGCAAGAAATGGGCAAATTCCACAAAAGGCAGATGAAATCTTTATAATGTCCCAAGGAACCAAACTCACCTGCACTCACAGAATAATGAAGTACAGAGAATCTCAATTTATTTTTTTGTTTTTAATTCCTCTGAGTCATGATTTAAACGTATTTTAGTTTTAAGCTTATTTTAGTTTTGATCTTCAGTGTGACTAAAATTTTCTGAAGTACAATCCAATATTGTAAGGTGCTGTATGCAGATGGTAGTGAATTTAATAACAAGGCAGGTGTGCAGAATGCTGGTCTGGCTCCCTGAAGTTGCAAACAAAGTGGGAAAACTGCTGAGACCAGCCAACTGGGGTATTGAATGGAGCTTGTTAAAAACTGAAAAATTAAGTTTTTCTTTTTATTTTCTCCCTCTCTTTTTCAGTGGATATGCACCATAAACAACATATCTAAACAGATATACCTAAGTGAAAACCCTGAGGTAACTGCACTGAAACTACAGTATCAGTTATAAGTTATGATGTAGATATGCACAAAACTGAAGAGAGATCACGTGGATCTAATTGGGCAGTATAGAATTAAGCTGAGTACTTTCTGTATGTCTAATTAGAAGCTTTTCATGGTATGAAGGCACACACTCCACTGTCTCCTTCATCTGAATGCTTATCTAGAAAGCTTTAAGAACATGTGACTTCTCCATTTGGTGTAACTTTCTGAAACCTTCAAGATCTTGTATTTGTATTTTGTGTATGATACTTTGTTACACCGTAATATGACAAGTGCTCAGATGGATACATTTAATTTCTGCTAATGGGAAGTGACAGTCTTGGGAGCTGGATGAGCATACATATTTTCACTTCGTTTTCACAACTATGTTAGTGAAAATTAAAGAATATAAGATTCTCACAAAGGTTTGAGTTTATAATTTCTGTCAATTGTATATAAATAAAACTAAAATATTAAAGGTTCATTTTCACAAAAATGTTTTCAGTTACTTTTTTCCCATCTCTCTATTGCAGGAAATCGCTGCACGTGTAAATCAGTCGGCTCTGGAGGCTGTTACTCCATCTCCTTCCTTTCAGCAGAGGCATGAGAGTATGCGGCCAACTGTGTAAGTTAATGAACTCTAGCTTGTTTGAAGAGCGTGTCAGTAAAGAGAATCCTGGGTAAAGTTCCAGGAGAGGAAAAAAAACACCAAACCAAACCAAAAAAAAACCAACAACAGAACTTTGTACGCTCAGAGCTAAATCTTTCATCATCTAGCAGAAAATTTCCTGAGCTGACCTTTTTAGTGTTGTCAAGCGTCCTTTGTCATGGGTAACGCAGTTTGCCGGCTGACGAGATGGTTTGCCTGGTTGCATCATCCATCTGCTTTGTTGCGTGAAATCATGAGATTTTTCTTACAGCGTCCAGCTCCTGGAAGCAGAACTCACATTGTTTTAACATACATATGTAATAGCACATGAAATATAATAGAAGCTGTTGCAATTATTAATGCAAGTAGTAACTCACTTCAGTTTGACCAGGAACGTAGACTCCAGTCTTGTTTGCTCTATCCTGATCTTCTTCAGGTTTTAAGTTTTATATCCAAGTTTTGCAATATTGTCTCCCATATGGTTTAATTTATTATCAGCCAGCCTGAAACTAAGATACCTTCATTTTGGCTTTTTGTTTTGTTTTGTTCTAGACAATCTCGTCCCCCTGCAGCTCGTACCAGCAGCACCGGGTCACTGGGATCTGAATCAGCAGCTTTATCGGCACTTTCCTTGGATTCGCTTGTTGCCCCTGACACTCCAATACAATTTGACATAATTTCTCCAGTTAGTGAAGATCTGCCTGGTCAAGCAAAATCTTCAGGGCAGTCGGGCAGGTAGGAAATGTAAAGAGAAGGGAAAAAAAAATCTTAATGTTGTTATTTTAAAAACAAACAAACAAACAAACAAACAAAACCCCTCTGTTTAAGCTGCAGCTCCAAAACACGTTCCCTTTGGCTTAAGTCATGTCAGTGCTCAATGAAGGAAATCAGATTTTTTTAAATTGTTAAACAGAGTTGGGTTTTTTTGTTCTTCTTTTTTTTTTTTTTTTTTTTTTTTTAAAAGAAAGCTTAGTTACATACGCTAGACTCAAGGTATAGTTTTCTATTTAGCAACAGCTTTTCTTGCTTTAACAGCTAATGCTTTTATTCTTGATTTATTTAAATCTTTTTGTTTCACAAAGTATTTTCCTTTCCTATTGCTTGCTCACCCAGCAGCTTGGGTTATTTCCTCTTGGAAACTCAAGAGAAATTTGGTAGCCCTGCCTCCAGGTGATGATGGCAATCGATGACACTCCTCTTAACCTGAAAGGTGAGTGAAAATGATCTAGGCTTCTGGAGTACAGACAAGTTGAAATTTCTAAGAGCTTTTCCCAAAACATAAAAATATTTTCTCCTACTTGTTTTTTTTGTAAACTTCCTGTTCTAAAATAATAAAAACTATAAATCTGCACTGCATTTCTGGAACTATATGTACAGAATTCAGATCTTAAGAAAATGTACTTGCAGATCCAGCTGCTCTTAACAACAAAAAAAGCTGAAAACTAATTCATGTAACTCTAGTCCCAATAATGTGTGGTATCCCCCTGCACTCTAGAAAAACACTTCAACTTCCAGTGGCACCTCACAGATACATGAGAGTTAAAATTATATATATTCAGCTCTCGGGTTTTTCTGGACAGTTTTTTGTTCTTGTTGTATGATGTAGCAGGATGGTCAGTTGACTAACTAGATTCTTAAGAACATACTGACTTAAAATAGACTCAAACTGTATTCCAGGAAGTGGAAAGGTTAATACTTCAGCTAATTTGATGTCATCAGTTACAATTCCATTCTAGAAAATCATATTCTTGTAGCAGAAATTATACAGTTATGCTCAGTATTTTCAGTTGCCCATCGCTGTCAATAAAGTACTGCGGTGTTTGTACAGGTAGGCAACAAATATTAATTATTTTTAAAAAATACTTTCCCTGATTTCTGATACTGATATTAAAATTTTTTCCTTTTGAGAGATCCTGTGACACTTTACATTTACTCTTCCAGTCTAATCTTAAATGACAACAAAATTCTGAGCGCTAAAAGATACTAATAGAAAGAGTTTCCCTTTAGTGTATTTACACAGGTCAACACTTAACAGGATGATTCTTGATTGGGTTGATGTTACATAAACATCGTAGCAACACTGTCTTGACTTCAGACTTCAATCGAGAGCAATTTTACTAGACATCTCTTATTTAAAAGATTTCACTGATAAAATAAAACTGGGAGTCAGGTGAACCTGTAACTGAACAAGAGAGTGACTTTTTTTTTTCTCTTAGTTCTGACACTTGGTTTAAAAACACTATTGAGAGGTGACACCTTCATTACTGCCCTGTAAAACCTAATTTGAAGTGTATCAAACTGTTGACAATAGTTTTTCGGGTACCAGTTAGCCAAAGAGAAAGGATTATTCCTCTTTAGAAGCTTTGAATAAAATTTCCCCATTCTCCATACCCTTTTCAGCTTACCTTACTGCTTTTGAAATATGTAGACTTGGAAGCCTAGAGTATTTTCACTTTTCACTGTAACTAACAGCAGTTCTGTCTTTGAGAGCTGAAAACAGCCACATTTCTCTTGACCCTCTAGGAGTAAAACCCCAGTGACGTTTCCAAAAAGCTGCATTTGAAACAAACGTGGTCACTTCTCTTCAGTAAGTGATTCAACATCTTGAGAGAGTGACGAGAAGTGCGGTGCTCCTCTGGAGTGCTGACGGGACGAGCGTTTGGCTGTCCTCCCTGAAGCTGTTCTGTGAAATTTCAGCCCCCAAAACTATACCTTTTCAAATATTAACAAGGTCTTGACTTGGGCTTAATCCAGACATAAAAAAAAAGTATGTGAGCAAAACTCTCTGCGGCAGCAAAAGGACAATAATAGCTGGTATTTTCCCATCATTTGAGCCCTCAAGTATAGCAATCTCTGTCTCACTCCTGATGAAATTGCCTGTCGCTATGATTGATCCCATGTTATTCCTCCAGATTACAAGTCTGTGAAATCATTACATGTTCTCAGTCGATGCAGCATGAGACGACTACATTATCCAGCAGTGGTTCTTGTAATCTGACTCCGGTTTAATGTTCTCGTTTTTCAATAGACGCACAAATCCTTTTGGTGAATCTGGAGGCTCAAAATCTGAAACGGAAGGTAAAGCAAAAATTCTATTTCAATGCCAAATAAAAAATATAATGTGAAAATTAGTTTTCTATTTTAATCTGTGGTTTCTCTCTTTGAATTTACCACTAGTTTTAGAATGCTTAGTCACATTGGCAGGGCGTTAGACAAGCTGAGCTAGATCAGGCTACTGTTTGAAAGTCTTTTAAAAAATAATTAATTGCATTTTTTGTATTTACTAAACCAAATGAAAAGGTGTGTGACTTGTTCTTTAGAAATTGTACCTCTAATTGATAAGTCTGAGCAATCTCTTTCCAAGTGCTATGAAATTTGCAGTTTTCCTGACTGCCGTCCCTCTTTGGCTTTCAATGGAAAACCCAAAATGGAGTTCACTTTCTTCAATGCTTTTCTTTGCCTTAGATTCAATTCTGCATCAGTTATTTATTGTAAGATTTCTTGGCTCTATGGAGGTGAAGTCTGATGAAAGTCCAGATGTTGTTTATGAAACGATGCGTCAAATACTAGCAGCTCGTGCCATCCATAACATTTTCAGGATGACAGAATCACATTTATTAGTCACTTGTGACTGTTTAAAGTAAGTTTGTTTCCTGACTTCTACTGATGTCTATTTACAGAATGATCTTCTTTCACTTTGATAAAATTTAATTTCTGGTTTGTTTTTAAAAACAAATTTTTAGGTTAATTGATCCACAGACACAAGTTACAAGACTACGAGTAAGTAACTTTACATTTTAAGATAAATACCCAGCAATTTAATTCTTCTACTTTGAAAATAATACTATTAGATGTCAGCAAAAATCACGGGCAGCGTGAGACTTTCAGATAATTTTCCACTGCCCTTAGGAGACTAATTCATACATTTAAAAATAGACAGAAAAACACGAGCAAATCAGGTTTAAGGGAAGTGATTTCAGTAATTCAAGTAGGTTTTTGAAACTTCGGCCCCTTTTCCCTGATTTGACAGGGAAACAGAACAGCGTTTGATTATAAACCATAGTTAATAGAGAGGTGACATTAGGTTGGAGTCAAAGTAGTTCTGAAGTCCAAAAGGGTTTGCTTGGGTTTGGGGATTTTTGCTTTTGGTTTGGGGTTTTGTTTTTCACCTGGGTTTTAGTTTTTTTAATGTATAGTTAATTTGCATTGAGTGTGTTGCACCATTTCTGATTTTTGGTTGTGTTTATTATTTCTCTTTATAAAAAATATACTTGAAAGAAATAAGTAGAATCCTTTGTAGGATATCAATTATGGCCAACCTAATTCTTCAGTGATAGCAGCCTTTATTTTGCATATGTCAAATCTGTTGCCCCTCTCCTTTTCTCTTCATGCTCATCAGTAATTTCTTTGGGTCTTCGTCTTCTTCTTTCTTCTTTTGGGGACTCTGAATTATTTTCATTTCCATAAGAGGAAATCATAAGCATGTGAAAACGTCTTGACGTTTCAAATAGTGCTTTATAATTTCTTCACCCTTGTAGCATTAAGTTCAAAACTGCCCCAAATCTGTCAGCTTTTATAGGTGAGACATCAACCGAGTGTGTGTCCAGTGTTCTAAACGTGTACGTTTAAGGTTAGGAAAAACTCCCATCCTATCAGTTTATAGCAGCTGTAGTAGGGGCTTTCAGAATTCAAAAACTTATCTTTTGGTAAGTTTTAAAAAGATACATTTGAAATTTCTACGTTCACCCTCTTCTAGGAGTAAGAATGCAAAATAGTTTTCTTATAACAAATAATGAAGATGGTTGGTTTGGGTTTGGTTTGGGTTTTTTTTCTTGTTCAGGTAATTCAGGAGAGCTGAACTAATCGCAGTATTTGGTTTGGAGAAGTCACGCCTTTGCCTGAGACCAAACACTGAAAGCTTAGTCAGAAATGTAATCTGTGTGACCAATGTCCCTACAGAAAAAGGATGACTGAATGGCATTGAAAATGTGATCCCCTTTTCTTAGGGGACGGGTTGAGAAGTTTCCTGTCTTCTGAATTACCTCGTCTTTACTTTCTAATCTACTGTTTGTCTTTCATAATTACATGTTGGGTCAGGTTGTAACTTTTTCTGGTGTGGTTGTGCACTAATGATATTAAAGAAATTAACATGCAGTCTATTGAGACCTCATACAGAAAATATTTGGAACCAGTTCTGACATCTCCATATTTGGTCCTTTTTGGCAGTTTCCTTTGCCCAATGTCGTGCTGTATGCTACACACCAGGAGAATAAGCGCCTCTTTGGATTTGTGCTTAGAACTTCAGGAAGGATTGTTGAGAGCCGCCAGACTTCCATCTGCTATATATTTGAATCCAATAACGAAGGGGAGAAGGTATTGGTGATGGTTATACTTGTAGCAGTTTTGAACCTGACATGGACTCCAAGATACTGGATCCATTCAATGTCTAAGGGATTTCTAGGGGAGAGTATTTGCTTATGTACTGAAAAGCAGTTTAATCTGACAATCTAAGTACCTGCAAGGGCATTAATAAGCTATCATATATATCATATATAGTTTGGGATTCTGGCTTAATTTTAAAGGCCTTTTTATTAGAGTCTTATTGCTTATTTCAAATCTGTTTTGTGTTTAGATTTGTGACTCTGTGGGACTGGCAAAACAGATAGCTTTTCATGCAGAACTGGTAAGTATCTTCTGGGGATAATGGATCTTTGTGAATGGAAGGGAGAGTATGTTTACTACGTGTAACAGAATGCATTCTTCAAGAGGCCAATAGGTGCAGTAATGCAGTTGTGTGTTTAAAGGGATTTAAACCTGAGATAAGAAGATTTTGAGCAATGACTACCAAGGAAGAATATTCAAGATAGCATTCGGCTTGGCTTGGTACCTTTAACAAACATGTCAGTCCTTTAAAAGAATAATAAAACAGTAGTATAATAGTCTTGATCAAACTCCTATAAAACAGCAACGTATCAAACATCTCAGGCTGTTGTTACTTACCTTATTTACGTTTTTGCACTTCAGGATCGAAAAGCATCAGAAAAGCAAAAAGAAATAG
Organism: Nycticryphes semicollaris; assembly: GCA_013400055.1. Taxonomy (NCBI): domain Eukaryota; kingdom Metazoa; phylum Chordata; class Aves; order Charadriiformes; family Rostratulidae; genus Nycticryphes; species Nycticryphes semicollaris. Next base: position 563,309 of record VXBJ01006516.1, on the reverse strand, counting down.
ATAGAGTCAAAGAGAAACAACAGAAAGAACTGAATAAACAAAAACAAATTGAAAAGGTACACTTCATTATTTCTTAATACTTTTTTCTCTACTTACTTTGGTTTGCAGTTTTGTACTCCAGTGGGATTGAGTTAATTCTTAGAAGCATTTCCAGCCCAGATTATGTATAGTAGTTTTTAAAGAGTGCTTTTCTGAGGAGAAAAACACAGTCTTTTTAGGAGTACTTAAGAGCAGTGCTTGAAGGAACGCCTGCCACAGAGCCAAAATAACTTCATTTGCTGAGGAGGGCTGAGTTACACAGCGAGGGGAAGGGAAGGGCTGCAGGGAGTGGGCTGTAGATGCCCTGCTGAGTTTGATGGATTGTAGGTACAGAGGTGTTAAAGTGTTAAATGTTCCACTAATGCCAGCTACTGAAATGTAAATGTTTTGGTCTCCCATTCAATCTTTTAATGCCCTCTTTACAGAAAGTTATGCATTGATAGTATTAAAATACAGTTTAAAAACCACAGTAAAGGTATCCTGTGTCAGTTGTAGAGGAATTCAAATTTAATACTCCTTTTCTGATTTCTCACCCTGCCCCTTCTCAAATTAGGACTTAGAGGAGCAAAGCCGGCTGATTGCTGCTTCCAGCAGATCAAACCAGAGCAGTGGAGAAGGACAATTTGTAGTCCTGAGCAGTAGCCAGTCGGAAGACAGCGATTTAGGAGAAGATGGAAAGAAGAAGAGAGAATCTGAAGCCTAAGGTTGCCTACTTTATTAAAATTGGAACTTTGGATCTATCTATCTGGTGAAATGGCACAAGTTCTACAAGAAATGAAATGTAGGTGGAGGGTCTGTTGTATTATATAAAAGACTTCACAATATGTAGACCCTGTTATGCCTTGATTATTCTTTATTAAGTGATTTCCATTTTCATGTCAGTATAATTTCTGTATACCAGATGAAGCATGGTGATGCTACCATGTTCACTGCAAAATTATCTTTTCTCGAGGCTTCTCTGCAGTCTGGAAAAAGCTGTGGGGTTCTGTACCCACCTACCTCTCTGTGCAATCGAGTGCTCTTGAAGCGAAACTTTTAAACTCTCATTGGACTTGGGCAGTACACTGAGAGCTGTTCCTTACACTGCAGTACAGAGAACACCTTCCTGGAAACAGAAGTAGATGTCCAAATAAGACAGTGCTAAGCTTTACCTAATCTGTTGCACAGAACTGTTCTTAGATTTAGGAAGAAAAACCCCTGTTAACATCAGTGAGACGTGCAATAGTTCTGGACAGATCTTACTTTTTGTTTCGTACTGCACTGTGTGATACGGTCCTGATTTATTTTTTTGGTGAATATAATGCTGAAAGACTGCTTTTCAACAGCAGAAAAAAATACTGTCAGACCTAGACAAGACTTGATGAGACACAGTTGCACTTTGCTGCATGAGGAATGTATAAAGCATTCCTTATTAAATGATAAGAGTAATGTATATATTCTTGTAGCACAAGTGCCATGTTCTTGGTTTTTCCCCAGTACGTGTAATAAAAAGCTGTAAGCCTTTGCCTTCACTTCTTGTGAAACATGCTTAGAGTGGCAGGAACATCTTGAATTCCATTAATGAAAAGTCTTCTGAATAAGTAAATGCCTTGCCACCAGTACACTCTATTTACTGAAAATGGGTTGAGGCTCTTTAAGTCTTTTTTAGGAAACCGATTTTGCAAACAGACTTTCCTAGCTCTGAACTAAGGCACTGTGTTAATTCTACAGCCTAGAGTCAATCCCGTAAAGCATTTTCACAGCAGCATCTGTTTACAGCTTGTAACGTGAACTCCATGTTCCATACCCTGTGTAATATTTATTTTGTATAGTACTAAATGCGCCTTCACCTTTTGATCCAGAGAGAAAACTTGTTTGAAGAGAAGTATTTATTTTTGCACTAATTACTATAAGTACTAAAATCCCCTGGAGCAGACGATGTCTCTCTAATAGTGGCATGAAAATAACAGGAAATGTAGAAGAATATGCTTATATTCCAAGTTATATGATAAGAGTGTTTTACAGTTAACTGCAGAGCATCTGTGGTGTTCAGGAATGGAAGTGATTCTCAGAGTATCTCCCCAGCAGCTGGTGATGGCCCGCCTTTTCAGAGCTGGAGTTGCTCAGTGCTGATGAAGTAGGTGAGGAATCTCGGCCCTGCCTGGTGGGTGGCTGAGGTGCACGGCGGGATCAGTGCCCTGAACTCTCCTCAGGCACTGGAGTGGCTCTGCAGTGGATAAAGACAACCGTCTCCTCCTGCCCCTTATGCTGGAGAAGGGAATGTCTGTGCAGAAGTTCACTGCACCTGGCTCCTTCCTGTCACAGGAGAAAAGGGGGAGCAGCACCGGGGCAGCACCCAGTGTCTGCTGCACTGGGGCTTTGGCAGCAGCTGTTACTGGCACCGCAGCCCATGGAAGGGCTGGAGCTGCCTCGGGAAGGGTTGTGGCACCCCTGCCTTGAAAGAGGAGGGGGAGGCTGAGCAGCAGAGACCCTGCAGGTTCTCTCCCTGAGTGAGTCAGCTACTCCTCTTCCAGCACGGTCTTCATCCCCAGAATAGCAGTCACTTTTAGAAATACCTGCTCTTGCTGTTGCCCAGTGAGGCCAAATGCCATTGCCCTGTGGCCAGATTTGGCCAGCACACTGTCACATGGACCACAAATATAAGGCTTTTTTCTAAAGAAGAACAGCATTTTTATTCCATGTATTTGCTTCTATTCTCATCTCTCATCCCTAAGAGACTGGTTTTATTCTTACCAAAAAAAATGTACAGAGAGGCAGCAAATCCAAAGTTTTTTCCTTTCTGTGTTTAAATCCAGGCTGACAGATAATTGCATGGCAGCCACTTGGAATGTGCAAACTCTTCCAGTTCATGTTTCTTTTTCTCTCTTTTTTTCCCCTCCTGTTTTTGCTTACTGATACTTCTGTTTTCTATCAAGTAATGTGACAGCGTTGCTCAAGGTTACTTTATTTTACTGTATTTTCCTCAAGTACATGCTGAAGATGAAGTAGTTTTGAACCAGCACAGGAATAATATGAAATCAATTAGTTTCCAGTTTCTGCAGTGTAGTGCCCCAGCTTGTGAGAGCAGGATTGATTAACACATCAACCAGTTTAGCTGCAATAGCCCTACGAAAATAGCCCCATATGAAAGAGTTAATAGATCAGCTCTCTCATCAAAAAGCATTTCTGATGTGCAGCCTGTTTTACATTCTAGTGAAGAAATGGCAGAACAAGGAGTTGCTCTTTTTTTTTTTTTCCTTGAAACCATTACTCTTTCAGACATAAATCTGCAAAGATGATGAAGAAAAGTGGGAGAACGAAGTTGGCAGATAAACTTACTGTCGTGGGGCATTTTTCAGATTTAGCAATACATGACTGGAATTATTCCATTTGCTTTCCAGGCTTTCCATCTATGCCATGAACTGTAGTTGTCTAAAACAGACAGCACAGGAGTGAGGTGTTCTCTTTGTGTTGGATGATTCTCACCTTAACCACTAAAAAAACGAAGGAGGAAATGATTGAAGAGAGTGGTTAAATAAAACAGATTGATGTGCATGAATGAAATGAGGGGGCTGGGGTGTTTTTTGCTTATTTAGGAGAGTTTCACTGGTGTAAAATGAGCAAAAATACATAAAAGCATCTGGGAGAGTGATGAAAGCTGCAAGAGCAGAGGGCAGTCAGACGTGCTGAGGAAGTGAAGTGGGACTGGTGCAGTGAGACAGCGGTGGGGTGAGAATGACTGAGTTTTGCGTGAGGGGAGGAGCGCAGGGCTCTGTAATCAGAACTACCTCAAGGCAAAAACCAGCTGCTGAGGTTTTATCCATGGCCTCCTCCCCAAAATAAAAAAAAAACAAACCAAAAAACACCCAAACAATTTTGGTACCTTTCATATGGGGTTTAGAACTACTTCACTGGAAAACCTTTTTGTTAATTAAAAAAAATGTACATGTTAAGAGTGTTTACTCTGCTTGAGAGTACGACTTTTAGTATAAACACCTCACGTTCTCCTGGGAACTACTGCGGTAGGATTTCACCACCTGAGCATTTTATTACTGTAACTAAATTACTGGTTGGTTTCCTCTCCTGTAATTTATTTCTCCTGTTTAATTTTTCCTGTTGCCTTTTACTTAGAGACTGATCTTTCCAAGCACTTCCAGTTGAAGTGCACTTTGCTTCATGTGCACCTACTCTTTCAGACACTCCTGAAAACACTCTTTCAAGTACATGATTTTGAAGTGACTTTGTGTAGGTATTGAATCAGCATTTCTGTTGCTAATTGCAGCCTTAGAGTTACTGCAACATTTTTTCCCGTAGTTAAGGGAATATTAAGTTTGTTACACTACACAGATTCACACACTGCAGAGCAAGCAAGTTTTTCTGTCAGTTGTTTGAAGCTCCATACATTCTTTATGTATGTGATGTCATTAATACCAAAATATGTAAAGTGTGCTTACAGGTATGCATTTTAGTGCATTGTGGATAGTATCTAGCACTCCTCTCTGGCTGCTAATCGATTTCTCCAAGTTTAAATCAGAGCACAAGTTACAAGCAGGTAGTGTAATCTAATTAAAATTTGATAGTCTTTGTAGTCAGCCATTTAGGATTGAAATTGTATCAAGCCAATTGACTATCTAACAGTAATGATTTAAAGTCAAGGAACATTCCCCCTCTATGATGCTGTCAGATTCTGACTTAATGTGGATGTAAACCCAATCGGAAAATCCTGAAACAGCTGAAGCTATTTATGAAGATATAATTTATGTACATTGATATAAAGAGGCCTATTTGACTGTGCATATGTTTGAGGTAAAGTCTGATTAATTAGTTGCACAGAATTCAGGAGAAGCTGATGGAGAAATTATGTTATGATACAGTCTCTCATTATGTCAGAAATAATCTGCATAAACAAAACCTGCCTCTGCTTCGTGAATTTAGTAGAGATGGTCTAGTCTAACATCAAGAGCTGATATTTGATATTCTTTCTGTTGCTCTATTTTACAAAACTTCTTGAAAGTCAAGTAGTCTCCAAGTCTTTTCTTTTTAACCAAGCAGTAAGTTGATTTGTGTTTTCCTGCCACAGAGGTATCAAAGTTGTCAGGACAAGAGTAAGTCAGTGTGTCATTGTGAATGCACTTGTGTTCCTAATGAAGTTCATACTGATTGCGAGCCAAGGATTTTGTACAATCTTTCAGGTCATTTTTATAATGGAGTGGTCAAATCCTTATGATGATGTTCTGGATTGGTCCTGTTCTAGTGAAGTGTAAGTGATTTTTGCAATGTTTGAGACTGACTTGCACATTTTCCCTGAATAGCTCTATTAAACCCCTCCAGTGGCATCCTTCAACTTTGATTGTTGTGTCTTCATCTTGGAAACATCCATAGTAAACGTATTATGCCAGGGCTTCAGTCAGCATTTTGTAGATGAAGTAAAAGCCTAACTGTAGTAACTTGCTGGGTGGGATTTGTACTGCTGCAAAAACCTCCTGTGTTTTTCATAATACTGACTTCCAGGAAGTACCCTTACTGGTGACGAGGGCTGCCTTCCATTAAACGAAGTTTTAACATGCAGTTATATCCCTCTGTTGTCCAAGTGTATTGCAATTCTCTTAATTGTAATCAATTTGCCAGATAACCTCAGAGGAAGTTACTGTACTTGGGAACGCTGATAACTTATTGCAACAATCAAAGACTGAAAGAAGAAGATCCTCACCGTGGTGGCTGGCTGTTTAGTGCCCACGTTGCAATCCCATGGCAACGTGCAGGGCGCTGCAGAGCCGCGGTTACGGTAACCATCAGAATTCACATACCAGCACAGCCATTAACATGGGTACTGATACGTATCTTCACGGGCTTCGTTAGTCTATTCTATGATAAACACCATGTAAAAAGCAATGGATCATAACTACATTATGGTTAAATTTGTATTTTATAAGGTTTGTAGATTTTTCTGGGGAAAAGCAGACTTTTGAATTATGTAACTTCTGTGATAAAGATGCATGTATAACTAGAAAAAAAATATCTCTGCTTATTGATAATGAAGGAATAAATACTACTAATGCCAAGTGTGTTGATGAACTTTTTCTAAACTATGGACTGACTGACAGCTGTAGTATTTTTGGAAAGAACCGACATGGCCAAGGTCTGTGTGTAAGACTTCCTAAGACAACTGCCTGCCGACAAGGTAACGCTCCAAAAGTTTAAGCTCCAAAAATAGCAAGCGTGCCTTTGGGCAGCACTGTGAAAGGCAAACCTAGTTCTGGAGAAAGCAGTCCAAGTACACGATGGATGAGACATACCAATACCTAAGAATGAGATGCAGAACTAACCCGTCTTTCAGCAATAGTGCCTTCTTGTTGAAAGACCGGTATTTGGCACAAGCTCCTGTGACAAGCAGAGGTTTCTGTAGCTGTTAATCCCATTTCGCTGCTTAGAGTGTGGATTGCTTAACGGGGTGGAAAAACTACATCAACCTAGGCTTCAATGCAGGACTTCACAAACAAAAACTCTATCTTGACAAGAAAAAAGTAATGATGTCACTTCCTGGTGTTAGTTAAATCCCTGACCTTGAACTAAACTCTGAGTTTAACCCTTCAGGGAGGGCGGTGTTACCTGTTACGACAGTCTTTAACGTAGCAAGAACACAAGCTTTGCAGCCCTACCTTGTACAGTTCCTCAGCTTCTCACACTAAGCATCTCAAATACTATTGCTGTAACTTTCAGAGAGTTTGTAGCCCAGTAGATCTGTTGAATGAGATCACCAATACTTAGATTTTGGGGTTCTCCCCATTTTCTTGGGGTTGGGGGGAGATGTTGGTATTCCTTAATATACGTAGGAGATAAAATCTCAAAAGAACAAAAGCTGCTGCATAAGACAGTCTTATTCACATCAACGTTACCTTCAAAACGTACAACTAACAATTATGTATAGTTGAGGTTGTATGTTCCTGTGAAGTTTTCCTGTCCGTAAAGATCATATTCCTTGTAGAGTATGTAGTCTTTCAAGCAGTTTGGCAGTGGAAGAAAGGTCATGAAGACAGGACAACGGAGACGTAACCGGCCCATGCAATCTCGTATTTTCAGGCGACAAAGATGCTTCAGAGAGCGAGGATTTGCTAGAAAAGAGAAGGCAAGATTGTTATTAATAAGGTATTTATTAACTTGTGTTCAATGTAGTCATTCAATACTCTGATACCTTCCAAAAGCTTTGTTCCTGATTTTGCTTCATGTTCATTCTGTGAAGAGACAGATAAAACCAATGTGGCTCTCCCTGGGCAACCGGACCTGTCAGGATCCAGCCTTTTTATCTCAGCCCGTGCATCTCTCGGTTATATTTGTGGTCATTTGCAGCTAAACTGAAATACTGTTTCTGGCAAGCTGGATAAATGTAGGTTAAGGCAAGTTTAATTGGTGAAGTTTGAGGAACGTACTTTAACCCCAAATAACTGTTGCCAGTTTTCTGTCAACCTGAAGAAGCCGCTACAAGTAGGATTTTGAGTCACTAGTTCTTAATCAATGTGCAAGCAGAAAGGACATGGAAGTAATCTAAGCTAGAATTAAATAAATCAATGAAAAGTAGTGATTTATTAGATTCCTTCCATTGAGTTGAGGCAGGAGGAAAAGCTTTTCTCCCCTTGAAGAGGATTTTGTTGTCTGCATTGTAATTAAAGTTCCCGAGTGCTCTACATAAATTGTGCAGTTACTGTCTTTCAGGGTTCTGAGAGAAACTTAGTTTAAATCCTGCACAGACTGATTTTAAGAGATTTTTAAGAAAAGCATCAGTCTGAGGTCAAGAAAAAAGAAAACTAAAATATCTCTACCAAAAATGCCCCAATCCCCAAAGAGCTTGTTTATCATTTCAGATGTAAACATCAGATACTTACTTAAAATGGAACTGATGTCTGGCCAGAGTTCCTGTTCTTTGAGAACTGCTTCTAACTTCCAGCAGATATTAACGTGATCCACATAATCTAACATTACTCGCACCACCTTCCCAGACAGATGCTTCAACCATGACAAGGTTATCACTTCACAGAACTGAGAGAAACAAAATGTTTAATAGATTAATATTCAATACTCTGGAAATGACTTGTGCTTCTGCTGCACAAGAGCAGTTAATAACTTCAGCAGAACGCCAGAGAGATCGAGTGTTCTGTCAGTTAGGGGAGCTTTAGAGGTTGTCACAGCTTGTGTTAAGCCTCACCAGTAGAATCTGAATATCTGAGATGGTTATTTTGTACTAGATCCAAAAATGAACTTAAGCAGCTGTATATTTGGTAACATAAGTGCTTAAAAAGAAGTGCTACCAGCTCCCCAAGTGGAATTTAGCCTTGTGTACCAGCCCAGTGTGTGCCACGTCCCCTGCAGATTGAAGAAGGGTTTATTCAATTCCAGTGGACTTTACAACCTGCAAAACAACAGCTCTGATGGGTATCTCCAGGAACCCCTCTAGGTCAGTCCAGGTTTGTTAACATCTGCTCAGTGCTTATCGTGCCAGATCCAGGGGGTCCTTTAGAACATCCGGAACTGGTGCTGTGATAGAAGCCAACCCGTCGACCAGCCCGCAAGTTCCTGCTTTCACAGCACAGACAATTCCACCTTGAAGAGCCAATTCTGTACAGATTATTAGCACATCATTATGGGCATTGTATAAAATACATCATTGTGTTTTCACAATTGAAAACTACTGTTTATGATCAGTTGCTCTCAAGAACCAGGCGTCATGGCAACACCTATTTAATTCTAAAGCCTTGTCTACTCCTGTCTTTACCTGTAAACTTTTGTAGTTTCAAAACTGCCTTTTCTGGCACGTTAAGTATGTATTGACTTAGTTTTAGAAAGGATACTGGTAGTAAAACAGCATATGAAGCCGTCTGGTACACTTACCATTGTATCTTTGATAACAGTGGAAGTCCATCCATCAGTCACATACTGGGAATGTGAACTGTTTCCCCGAGGGCAATCAAAGCAGCGGTGCACATCATACCCATAGTTCATCAGCATTCTCAATGTGACTTCATCTTTCAGAGCGTACTGTAGAGCTGACGGAAAATGTGTTGTGTTCACTCTGCAGAAGTAATTGACATTAGCTCCATGGCGGAGCAGTAGATTGATTAACTCATAGTTGCCCATCCTCAAGGCTATTTGGAGACAGTTGATGGGATCTTGGTTTGGCAGGGCTCCAGCTTTCAACAGCAACTGTGTCGAACAGACGTCCCCGTTGGAAACGGCAAAGTACAAGGCTGATTTCCGGTGGTCGTCGTAGCCTTTGCGAACTCTTTGATCCAGCATGAAATTGGCATCAAAGCCAGAGTTGAGGAGAAACTCAAGGCACTGAGGATGCGCTCCTGCTGCTGCCGAGTGAACTGGACTTATTCCACTTTCTTTAATGGCATCAAAATTAGTAACTGGAACTAAATTTTTTAGGGCTCTGAAAAGTTAGAAAAAAGAAGAATCTCAGAATCATAAACATAGCGGTTCACCGAGCTCAGGCTTTGAACTTCTCTGTGTTGCTGAGCTTCAGAACTCATGGCTGTATTCAGCTGTCTAAATCTACCAAATCAGTACCATGGCATGGTACTGCACTGACCTCTGCATTGACTTTAATTGCTAACAATTAAATTCTTACCCAGCAATAGACACTGACTTTACACCTACCACACATAAAACATTATTCTATTATACTATTATTCCTTAACAACGCCATTCCTTCTCAATAGAAGCTCCTCCTGACTGTTGAAAGCACAGTGCTACTGCTTAACCTATAGGAATTAGGGAATTAATATTGTAATATTAATAGATACAGTATATAATTTAATATATAGACAGTTAATTTTAAATACAATTTAATTAATACATATATAATACTCATGTAGGAATTAAAGATTCTCAGATTCTTAACCACAACTCAACATTCCTAGTACTGAAGAATTGTTTCTTACTTACTGTGATTTTAGAATGTCTTCCAGTGACCTTCCTGCCTTTAAAACAGATATAACTCTTATGGCCTATGTCTATTCAATTATTTAGTAGGTTTACCTTCCTGTGATGGGGGAGAGATGAGGCATACCTAAAGAGAGTGAGGATGTCCTAAGAAATCAGTCTCAGACTGGACACAGTTATCATTTGTCACAAGTGTGGAAACGCTACAGGAATTAGTAGGTTCATCCTAAAAATGATGAAGGTTTTATCCTGACTGGTCTCTTGCGTTCAGACACAGAAAACTCATATTTATATGGTCAAAAAAGAATTCTTTCTACAAAACTAAAGATTTTCTGCCAGCTTTGAATGAAGTACAATTAGCAAAATTACTATCTCTGGTGTCACCATTACTTGATTTTTAAGTATATAAACTCACAGAAAGTGTCCTCTATATGCAGCTCTGTGGATTGGCAGATGACCTGAGTGCTTTGGTACATTGGCATCAGCCCCATATTCTAGTAAAAGTCTCAGAGAATCTGGGTTTCCTCCTCCTGCAGCTTCAAATAATACAGAAGCACAATCCATTGCCTGTGAAAGAGCATCCGCACCTGGGAAGAAGCATCAAGGATTTTCACAGTAGTCACTATAAATTTCCAGCAGTAATTATTATCTCCAACCCTCCAGTGACACGGTATCGTGGATAATACTCTTCACCGCTTAAAAAATACTGTGGACATAAACCTTCATGTTGGATCCTTGATCCTGGGAACAAGGAGGTCTAAATCACTTTGAATACAATCACACAGTAAGATGATGCTAGCACTGGGCAAGTGAGGGCTTTGGTTCTTATTCATATGAATAACTGGTTTTTGGCTGAGCCATCATAGAAAATTCTCCACTAAAAATGTCTTGTCAGGCCTTCCCTAAGGCAACCTGTTTACATGAGAAAACAATATTGCATTTAAAAAGAATTACACCTACTGACTAAAATATTGATAAATTATTTTAATATTATGAAAATGTAGTCTTTTTCAGGCCTTTACTTACCTAAATCACAACAATCCTTTTGGTGCAGACAGCGTTTAATCTTCTTCAGTAAAGAAAGTTACCTCTGCTGCTATTTCTGAAGGCATACCTTACAACAACCAGTTTTGATTCAATCACAGAACTTTCAGAAGACTAATAAAAACGTGTATAAATGGGCTAACTACTTTAGCCAGAATGTATATGTCTGTGTACACGTCTTCTTTACACTATCCCATCAGATACTTATAACACTGCCAAGGTAAACCCCCCCACACCCCAAGCCTTCTCTTCCTATAGCATTCTATATAATAAAGTCTCACCTTTTTGCAGTAAGAGCTCCATAATTTCTGTATGTCCACCCTGTGCAGCCAGTGCTAGAGGTGTGAGCCCATATGCACTGCGAGGGTCAGGATCTGCTCCAGAACGAAGGAAAAGCTTCACCAGATCCTTTCTGCCCAGTTTGGCTGCTTCATGTAAAGCAGTCCTCTTGTGGACACATTGCAGATTCACTTTTGCACCAGAATTTATCAACAAGGAGGCAATCTCATATGAATCGTGTTTAGTTGCTGTAAGACAATAAGTGAAGTATCAGCCAGAATATCAGTTATTCAACACTATTCTAGGCACTATGGCTTCTGTTATCTGGCAGTCCAGGAAAGCTCAACCTGTTCCTGGCAGTGCTATTTATACACTGCAAAATGTCACACGACAACTGAAAGGTTTGACTTATCAACAGGTCTGTTCTCTGTTTCCAGGATAACATTAACTTTACAAATCGCTAATTTTATGGTACCGTCTTTCTCTGTGTAATCAATCCCCTGTTGGATTTGGTAATGCAACAGACTGCCACTTCCCTTGCCACTAGATGGAGATCCTAGATAGGGACTTTGCACGGTCAGAAGCTGGCCTGCTCAGAGACTGCTATTTCATCTTCATAAGCAGTTACCATAACATTAAACAAAGTTTAAAATGAGTGTGTCATATACCTTATTAGTTCAATAAACCCGACCTGTTTAGTCAGTAAGGGTCCTAAAAGAGTAGTTTGCACCGGCTCCAGCAAATGCAATGAGTAGGCAGCACCTTTCCCTCCTTCTCTCTTTGATCTTCCAGGCTGTGCGGGGTAGAACAGTGAGTGCCCCTCACTGACACAGATTAGGCAGAGGAGCTTCACGTGCCACAGCTGCTTGAAATACCATTGACAGCACAGTGTAACCTGTGACATCCCATTATCTGAAGCCTACATGCCTGCTTTAGATAAATGCCCTACATCCCCTTCTTGGGGGACGGTGGATTTTAATACAGTGCACTTCAAAAGTATATAGGAATTCCTTGCACCTTTTTTAAGCAGGTGGCCGTGACTAGAAGCTTTAGGTATTCAAAGGTATGGACGAGGGGTCCTACAGATACGTAAGGCTTTTTCTCTTCTTTTAACAAGAGTTTCAAAAAAATCACCCTTCCAATACCAAAAAACTTACAGGTTTGCTCAATAAATTTCCAGTGCTCCTTTAGAACCCAGGTAGTAAGAAGACACTTTCCTTTTTTTGGCTAGGACTCAGTAGGAGTAACAGCATCATAGCCCAAACAGGGGGAAGCAAATGAAATGACCATAGAACATTTTTGAAAAACACCTTGGCAAAATTAGGGCTAGTTCTTTACAAATCAAGAATTACAGTTCTTGTTCATGATCATATTAAAATTGCATTCACACTAAGACTGATGCTAGGATGGAACCTTCTACTTCAACCAAAAAAATTCAAAGAGAACTGAACCACGAATTTAGGCCTGGTTTGCTTCCTCCCTTGTCGTACTTGGATAAATTCCAATAATACCTGAACAGGGACAAACATTGTTTTACGCTTTAAAGCATAATGCAGATAAATCAGGCTGGTTTTCTATAGTTTTTGAAAATCAAAACCTATTAAGATGTTTTTTGGAGAAAGAGAAGCCTGGCACTATGAAAGAGATACCACACATGCAGATAGCATGAACATTTCATGCCTGTAGACATGCAGAACAGCAATAGCACGAAGAAGCAGGAAGATCTGGTTATCTGGTCCAACTGCATAAATGATGCCAAGGAAAGCAGAGGAAGACAGGCTGGCACTTCGCAGAGAAAGCTATTTGATTCTTTGAGGAAAAAGATCTATCTTCAACCTGAGCCTCAAACTCTTTGCAACTGAGGCATGGAAAATGATAGGCGTCTGGAGCTCCCTGCATTGGATCAGACTCTGGGGAAAGCTGTTTAGCTTCTCCTAGTTTCTGTGTTTCCAATACTTCAGTAGAACAATAAGGATTATACTTTAACTTATAAATAATGCTAAGAACTTTGTGGTGACAGTCCCAAACCTGGAATTGTCAGCTCATTTAAAGCCTTGGTAACATCTGAGAAAAATAGACAGGGACAGACACATTAAAAACTGAGATTAATGGGTTTTTTTCTCTTTACAGCAATATATTTTTTATATTGAAGTAAAATACGTGAAATTGTGAATATGTGTAGAAGTGTAACTATAACCTCACCTCACTCCCTCACCTGTCCACCCCTAAATAAAGTATTCACCTATAACTAAAGGCGAATCTCCCTCTTCATTCTTAATGTTGGGATCACAGCCATTGAGCAGGAGAAAGCGGACGTTCTCTACAATGCCATTTCTTACTGCCACCAAGAGAGGTGTTTCCCCCTTTAGAGTGGTCTGCTCCCACGTAACAGCACGGGAGGCTGAAATACAAAAAAGCAGAGCATATTTGAAGCTGGATCATTCATCAAGCGTGAATTTGTAAAACTTTTTTGTGGAAAACCACAAGGATTCTGTACCTTTCAAAGTTATTTCAAGGATGTTCTTATTTAGCTGTGCTGCAGCTTCGTGCACGGGAAGCCAGCCCTGCTGATCTGCTTCTTCAAAAGCAGAACTGTGCTTCAGCAACTTCATCAAGGCCTCTTCTTGACCTATGATATTTTAAGACAGATACATACCCCATTACTCATAATAAAACAAAATTCAGGCAACTAATACACTGAGTGCCATTTATTCCAACAATGTATCTGGAATAACAACTTTGTCAGAGTATTTTTTTTTCAGAGGGTTCCATGAGTGGAACAATCCATGACTGACATTGACTCACAAAGCATTTTGAATTATACACTGAAAAAACTTACTTATAATTAATAAGACTAAACCATTTCAAATATAATCCTCTGAGAAATAGTACGTGAAATTTCAAATTATAAAGTAAGCAAGTGCCGCAGTGAAACCATAGGAAAAATGTTTAGGTTGGGAAAAGTAAAACGAAGCTGATTTAATGGGATGAGACCTATCTTGTTATTCCCAGTTTTACCAACAATCTTACTGGAACTTTAATCAACACAGATTGTCTGCAATTTTGTTTCTCATTAAGAAAAAGCAAGACTTCTTTGGCTGGAAAGCCTGTTTATAAATAGAGGACTAGTTTCTGCTCATGTTTTTTACCCCGTCATTCCTGGGAGATGCCCTCCTCCTACCTACAACTACAGGTTGAGGGGACAGACCTCTCTCAATCACTGCTGATGAAGTTCTTCTACATATGGAAGAATTACAAATTTGTGAGGCCAGAAAGTGAGTGTAATTACAGTTTAGGCACATTCTTCACATTGTATGGGACAAAAGACCTGGTTTCGTAATTTGTAATTCCTACTCCAGTCCACTAAATATCTCTATAACTACTTACTACAACATGTATAAAGACTGGACTGCAAGTTTCCCACTGCCAGACAACTGTCCTAACAACTTCACTTCTTACGCTCATTGTTTATTTATTTCAGTGACTCAGTATATAAACTGGTTGCACCACAAAACGTAGAAATTTCAGAAGAGCAGAATAAGAGCATCTCATATAGAAATACATGTGATTTTGGCAGTTAAGGAACAATTCTAGAACACTCTCCAGGTTGAGAAGGGATTTTTGTTTGGCTATCTTACAAAGTGAAATGCTTTTAGGAAGCATTAATTGACTGAGAGCCTTACCATCCTGCTGTTCATTTTACAAGAAAGGTCTGGATTTGTCCCCTAATTCCAGGGGATGAAGCAATGGAATATAAGAGGAGTCACATTTGAACTCAATCAATTACCATGTTCTTATTCAATATGTTGGCTTTTGGGTGTCCTGTTTTTAGTTGCCTTATTCCTCCCAAGAAGAACAAAATGCACTTAATTCAAACACCTAAAATGTAGGCATTGCTCAACAAAGCAATATCCAAGTGATTCCTATGGGTATAGGCTTAAGTGCAATGTATTTGTACTCAACTGTCCGAATTGCTGCAATTATCTTTTCATGTTCTTCACTTGCAAAATACTGGAAACTGCATAAACAGAACAAAAATAAAACGAGAAGTAAAAATTAACATGAAGTTAATTAAGTTATACCTTAATTTAAGTACTCAAGGCTAGACTACATGTTAGATTTCTGCAAACTATGTAGGTTTTGTCAGGGTCTAACACATTAAACCACTTTCTTTGTTGGTCTTCCCCTGCCACGATAAACATTGGGGTTTTTTTACACAAAGCCCAACAATTAAATACTAAATTGAGTGAATGCTACCACACCAATCTATTTTACATCACATATTTATCTTCTTCATAAAACTTTATACTCGTTTAGGTATTACTGTAAAACATCACCTGAAAGGTTCATACATTCCATATTTTCAAGGAAATGGGTACACTTTTTCAGGGAGAACTCAGAACAAGTGAGCTACCAGTGGTTCCCAGTATCAGTGAGACAAGGTCAGAGCAATACAACATAGAGAGTGACAAAGGAAAATAAGGTTACTACATGCTTATAATAATGGCAAGTAAACACCCAAAATAGAAGTAATGGCTTATTACCTTTCATACTCTGTTGCACTGTCACTTGTTTCAATTTTATGCCTATCTTGCAAGCTTTCCTGAATAGCGTGTTGCGTAGGGATTTCATCATCAGAATCATCATCAAACATGCATGGAGAATTATACATGCCAAACCAGCACAACTTGGATGACCTTTTGTAGGGAACCGCTGCTTTTTAATTGGAAGGAGATGTTAAATCTTCAGGTTAAATCTGGAGTAATAGAAATAGCAATTGCTGTTTAAATATCAAGAGAAACGAAACACAGTTTAGAATGAACTGGAACTTCTCCACCTCAAGCTCCAGTATTCTCCCAAGTATTTAAGTTTGCACTACAAAAAGTTATTCTGTTTAGAACAGAGCATAGGCTTTGTATTCAAATAGCACATACTAGTTTTTATCTCTGTTCCATTGACTGAACATTCAGAACAGCTACTGGTTCTGAAATTACTTATTAGAAAGCAACAAAAATAGGTAAAACTTAGTATTTAGATAGTTATTCCCTCTTCAACTTTTTAGACACTCAAACATGCTCGTTGGATGTTTTCCTTTGTAGGAAAACAGATGTGCAATAAGACTTGGAATCTTTTTTCATTCTGTTCACAGAGGGCCTGAAAGTGAAGGGCAAGTGAAACATAATTTTTTTTAATAATAGCTTTTTTCCCAAACTGTTTTGACAAAGATATAATTCGGGCTGTTACCTTGTAGTCAGAAAAGTATTGTAGATTTGTGCATCAGCTTTCCAACTGAAACATCAAACTCCATTCTTAAAAAAATGACCAGCTTTGCCACTTCATGTACATAATCTACAGCTACTTAGAACCAATAAACTTAGAATTCTGCCTTCTTCATTAATGCATGCCTGTTTTTTATAATACTTGTAAGGTTTGTATATATAAAAATAAATACTGCAACAGTATATAATAGTATACATCATGGTTTTGGCCAGATTGTCCAATCAATAAGAACAACAGATTGCCCCTCCCTCCCCCCTCTAAGGAAAAGAGAGGAGAGGAAGAAATAGAGAGATTGATGAGTTTAGAAAAAACACTAAACTACTTTAATTAAAATATTAATAAATAATAATAAGACAATTTAAAAAAGGGGGTGGGGGTGGGGAGGGAAGTATACAGTACATACAAAGCTGTATCAAGCTCCCAGGATGAGAGTCAAGTCACCATCAGGCACAGGGGAAAGTCCCAGCCTGGATTCGGCAACCGACAGGAGCTGGAGTCAGGAATGCTCAGATCAGGATCAAAGGCTGACAAACTGATAGGGTCCTCCTCGGACGTCAGCCATCGAAGAAAGAGAGTTGACCCTTTGATCCCTCAGCTTTTATGAGATGGGTAAGATGGAGTACCCTGTTGGTTAGGTCTGGGTCACCTGTCCAGTTCACTCCTCCCCACAGGTGTGATCCCTCAACGCTTTTCCACTTCCAACCCTCCAACGGGGCAAATAAACAAATTACCTGACCTTGGTTGTTGTAGCAGTAAGTATAAGCAAGGGCCTCTCTCCACACCAGTCCTTGGTATAATCAGGTGTTATCCCTCTGAGAGTCAACAGTTGCTGAGCGATACACCGTTAATTTCAGAGTTTAGTTAGAAGAGACCCAGCTAAAAAGTAAAAATACTTAACAGAAAATTGGTTCTGTTTTACCTCAAACCAGGACATACATATACAGGCAAAAATAAAAACCACTGGTGTAACACCAAAAAGAAGTCAAAAAATCCCCAAACACACTTAAGAATCATAGTTTGAAAAAAAGAAAAGTTTGCCAAATTGAAAGGGTTCAATTAAAAATTTTTTTACCTTTTTAAGACTGTAATACAAATAATGGAGCACGGTAATAAAATAATTGATACTATTTGTTAAGTCTAAATGTTAGCATTTAAGAAGAAATCATTAAAAAATTATAAATTATTAAATCAATCATTAAATAGTAAAATGGTGTGTGGACATATACTGTTACATGCATAAGCAGTCACACTGTTCTTTGGCATATGTTCTGTTAGGCTCAAACCTCTTGTGTTTTACCTTATTAAAGCTTCCACTTCTGTCTTTCAAGAGAGTTGGCCAAAAATAAACAACAAAAATACAGGGCAAAGTAATATAAAATGAGCAACTAAAACAGAAAGCAAATTAATAAATTAGTAAAATGAATCAGCTCAATAAAATGGAGGGAGCTGTAAAAATGCTCCTTACAAAACTTAGAATAATTATAGAAGCATCTTAAAGTTAAGCAGCAGTAATTTGTTACAAATCCATGTCATTTAATTTGATACCCGATCCACCTAAGGTATGATTGCAAGGCCTTGCTCTGTAATTGCACACATAGCAAAAAAGAGAGATATGTTAACAAAATGTACAGGCAAATAACGTCTAGTATTTCATTATACCCACAGTACAACGAGTATATAAATATCTTACATCTAGATTATTTCTTTCTTGTAAAGAGATTACTAATTTTCCTATGAATTGAGAAAATATATTGGTTTTGCTCACCTTCTGAAAGAGGGAAGGCCTCACACTTTGAAGAAATGATTATTAAGTTGAAAGTGATATTTTCAGGACTGAAAATGATCTCTGTGGAGCCTATGTCCATTAATAGCTCACTATAAATACCCGATCACAAGATACTCTGGGACTTTCTCCATGTTTCTTTCATACAGGTTAGTTATGTTTAATAATCTGACCTGACAAATCATGTCACTGAAAGAAGATATTAGAAGTCCAGTTTCTTTGTAAAAATACTTGTTAAAAGCTTTTGGAATGAGAATCAGAGAACTGTAAGTAGTAGTTATTACATTATGGAAAGAAAATTCACCAGTGCTTTTCTAAGACAGTAAACAGAAGATACCATTAGGAGCTTACTTAAGAGTAAGGCAGTATAAAAAGGAAAACTAAACCCAATACAAGTAAATAAGCAAATAAAATCAAGCAAGAACTCCATTAAAACTTACCAGGTGTTTCTGACTGCTTACTCACAATTCACATATTAATACAAACAGAAAAAAACCAACAACAGACAAACATAGAGAGTCTTTAAAGAGGAAAGCAGAGTTTCAGAAAGATAGGAGTATGCTGAAAACCTCTGCCAGTGTAACACATGAATTAGGCAGGGGAAAGAAGGACATCGATGCCTGGCAGCATTATGAGCAGCATTAGGATGGGGCGAGACTTTCATGTGCTTCATTTACTACTACTGTATTTTATGGAGGGATGTTTACAAAGAAATGATGATGGCTGTGTCTGAATGCAAAGGACAAATTGTTCTTTGCTAGAGGAGATCTAGGATGAATGTTTGAGTAAATTTTTACATTTTTTTTTTAGAGAGAGAAAAGTGCAGAATCAATGAAGGAATTGAAACTGGACTACTCCTCTGGAGTAATAATGAAAAAGATAACATTTTATGGCAAGTGGTGATAAGGAAGATTTTATAATTTATTCTTCACAGAAACTATTTGGAAAAACAATCCTTAAAACAATCAGAATATCTGAATTAGATCCTAAAAAGATGAATTTGCTGAAGGCACGAGTCAGAAATACTTACTATAGAAAGTTAAATGATTTCACAGTCTTCACTGTTGCTATGACAGAACATAGGCTAAATACAAATCCAGACTGAAACTCCCAAATTTACTACCTACTAGCTTTCCTCTCATGATTCAGCAGTCTTACTGCTTCAGGTTTATTAACTGTAAGGTTTCTATCAAAGTGCAGGCTATTTTCATATTCCATTAAGATATATTTTGTGATATTCAAGTAATGAATAAAATTGATGCTTACATATTAATATCACCATAGTCTACAGTCCTAGCTCTATATTTTATAGGTTGTAAAGATGCTAATAATAATACATACTTAAATAAGACACAATACTGAGGATCAGAAAATATTTGCATGCCTCTTTTAATGTAAAAATTCAGATGTTTCTTTTAAACAGTATGGTTTACTTCCTCTGTAAGCCAAGAAAAAGAACAAGATCTTGTGACGTCTGTTTCTGAAGGGTCCAAAGTCAATCATCCAGCTGGCAGAGCAACGCAACACCTCGCTTGATCCAGTGTTGAACTGGTTTATCCGTGTTTAGTGTCAAAGCAATGACAAAGTTAGTGGAATGTCCAGTAGTAGATAAGACTCCTTTACGCTCACTTGTTTTGTAGAGTGGGCAAACATAGGCATTAGATTTCTTTATGTCCGATTTTACAGCTTCAAAAGAACCCAAAAATAATATATTACATTCAGTAAATATGAATAATAGTCTGCACTCAAATATTAATTCTTTACAGTAACATCCTTCAAGCTAAATAGAAATGCAAACTCCGTAACATAACAAAATTATCTGGCTTCTTTTTTGGTGTTGTCTTGTGTAGTTTGGTTTGTTTTCAGACCCAACTAATTGAACTACAATTTGTTTTCAGGATTCAATGCCTTTCTGTGAGTCTACCAGCTTTGTAATCATTCAAGGACACATTAAAATATGCATAGTTTACACACAAGCTCCACAGGAATTCTGGTCCAACAGCCATAGAACCTAACTGCAAATCAAGTCACTTGCAATCCAAGGACACAACTCTGCAGGAATTCTTCATATGCCTACACTACTTACAAGCCACTTGTGCAAAGTCTAAAATCACACGTGCCTAAACAGGCTCATCCAACCTCAAAAATAAGCACAAGCAGAAAAAGTGCAAACTTTGTAAAACTCCCTATTATGCAATACCATCTAAGATGCAACAGTTGCAGTTGAAAGTCCTGCTTCAGTGAATAAATTAAAACAGGGATTTATTGCTCCTGATCAAAGAAAGCAAGAGAGATGGAAAATATCTTACTAGTACAATAGATAACTAACATAGCAGCTAAAAATAACCTGAGCAAATCTTATTAAATCATGCGAGGTAAAATACTGAGTCTCTGTAAATCAATTAAAAGTACTCTTCAACTTGCGTAAAGCCAGGAATTCAAGTATCATGTGCTTTCCTACCCAAAATAACTTCTGGTTGAAAAATAGATAGGGCAGCACCTAAACATATTTATAAAAGATTTTGTTTAACTAGGCCTTTTGTCTAATCCATAATTATAAACATCTGTAGAGAGAGGGACAGGCTTATCACTCTGATGAAATGAGACTGAGTCAATCCAGCAGGCCCAATTTTTAATGTAAAAGTCATAGGTCAGATGCACATGAATTGTGGGCACATTTGCAAAAATATGTGAGAATAGGAGTGTTGATCTTCTGTAAAAAAGGAATTCACTGTTGCAATTTCTTGATGAATAGTTTACACTTCAAAGAAATTATACTTACTTGGCTTTATCCAAATGATTGGCATCGTATCAAAGAGCACTTTGGGATACTGCTCAGCTAACATTCCCCTGGTGAGAGAAAGCAACAAAGTAATTATTTATGGCTTGGTGTTAAAACAAAGAGGGCTTTTATGTTGTTACTTGCTTGCAGATTTCTAGTTTTCTTCCCCATTTTCCATGCATGAGAGAGTATTTCATTTGGTGCGTAATTTCAATAATATGAAAATATGTAAACACATCTTGTGTGAGCACTTAAGAAAGCCTTCCCGAACTACAGTAAAACACTTTGTTACTGACTTGGTCCTGTCCCAGCGAGCTCCATCTAAAAATAATCCTCGGATATAAACACCATCTTCTGGTGCTGTATCAGCAGTATCCTGAGGAATAACCTACAAGGAATAAAAGGGTTCCACATTATTAAACTTTCACAGTTGTTTGCTTTTTGAGGTATTATGACAACATCCGGTTTTCAGAAAATCAATCCCAAATGAGAATAACACAGTAATAACTTCTTTTCAGTACTACTTTTATACAAAACCATGAAGACAGCAGATTTCTCTGGGTTTTTTAATTACCTTTATTGCAGGTTATAAAACAAGACTTTAATCACAGAGAAAATACATACTCTATAGGCTGTTTTTTTGAGTGGAGGTCCAGGTCCAATGATAGAACTACTTTTCATATACCTCTTCTACAGATGCTATTTAACATGTCGGCCTTACCAAAGAAGGAAATGTATGTCTTCAAATTGCAAAGAGTTAGTTGCAAAATGAACCTTCCAGTCAGTATTTACTTACTACATCTCAGCACAACATCAGGACTCAGATTAATAAAATATGCATTTACAGTTTATCTCTACCTGAAATTCACATCCCAGAAGGTCAATAGGAATCCTGTGCTTCCTGGCATAGTTTTGCATAGCTCCAGTTAAGAAAGCTTGAGTGAAAAAGAATCCAGACAGCCAAAAAACCATGGGCTTCCCTAATTCATACCAGTCCTGGAAAGGGAAAGACAATATACTCAATAATCAGAAAGAGACAAATCCCATATTGTTTGACCATTCTCTACATAATTATACTTCAGCAAAATCTAAGCAAAGCCCTTTCCCAATACTCGTTTAACATAAAAGACAAATTATATGAAAAAGTAGATTCAATAATTGGTCATACAGCCTCTTGTACATTACCTGTAAAAATTTCAGCCTCTCTAGAAAATCTACAATGTAGCTCCCTAATGGTTTTAGACTTGGGTATGAACGTTTTGCCCAGTTCTCAGGAACTTTTCCAATAAGTAGACTGCCACACAGAGCCTCCAGTTCAGCATCCATAACAACCAGTCCTTTAATGGCTTTCTTCAGGTTAATCAACGTAATACGAATAGTTCGGATTAAACTAAAATTAAGAAATAAAACAAAATTTTCACACATTTTGCGTGATTTGTACAACACAACATGCTCACTGGAAAAAAAAAAAAAAGAAAAAAAATGGATTATGGAACCACCTATAGAACTTATACAGCTGCTATATAACTGCGTAATTCGCCATGTGTAAAGTCATGTCTTTGTGCATTTGTGCTGCCTTACTTAAGACTAGGAACAGTTTAACAAATTATTTTGTTATCTCTGATATACTCTTGTACTGTTTGGTAGGAGGATATATTTGGTGTGCCAAACACATTTGGTGTGAACACCAAATGTATCCTCCATTCATTTGGCACACCAAATGTATACACTGTTCACTAGATGAAGGAAAAAGGTTTAGATTACAAAAGAAGAGGGGGGTAGGATCTGCAACAAAGGAAAACTTGGAGACTGCAGGCCAAAGAACCTTAGTGAAAGTCTGGGAGAAAATGGAGACATGAAGGGACAAATATAAAAAGCAGACGACAGGGGAAAAAAGGAACGAAAGAATGGAGGAGCAGGCAAAGATACGAAAGAAAATTAGGAAACAAAGTCACAAGAGGATCCGTGGATCCAAGGAGAAAAATAAAAGTGATTATAGGTTTGTAATCCAAGGAGAATAATTGTGAAAATGAGAAATAGGAAGAAAGACATCAAAAAAGGAAAAATTTCAAACAGAAGCATGTGAGACAAAGATATAAGCACAAATACTTCCAACTGTCAAGGAAAAGGTTTAATGAACTGTAACTGTGCATGTATTACAGTTTCTAACCCCTTAACCTTAGAGGTCAGAAATATGAAGAAAATAAAGTATTTTTATGGTGCTGGTGAAGTTTAAAAAGAAAAAAGAAGGAACACAAAAAATATTGTTCACATTCTCTTTTCCAAATGCGTCCTTAGAGTCCCTTCTTCTATCACGTATTTTTCTTTTTCAGTTCATTTTGCCACTAATAATTTGTCCTGACATGTATCCTACATTCTGACCTTGCATAAGGAGTAATGGTGCTTGGACTGCAGATACCACTGCAGACAATTAGTAGGGAACAAAATAAATAAATGAAATATTTCACACAACACAGGATTTACAGGGCATGATTCACAGGAAAACTTCTTCTGCAAATGGAATAATTTTGGTGAAATTAAATGAAATCTAACACTCTTACTTGTTAAATCTTTCCATTTCTTGCACCAGTACAGTGTTCATACTTTCTTCATATCTCACAGGATATTTACTCAGGCAGTCTTCAATGTCAAAATCATTTGGAAGCTGTAAATGACAACATATTTGAAAATCATTCCATATATCATTATGCATTGGTATTATATTAAAAGTATGCCGATATGAACAATCGTTGAGTAATAGATACCCTTAAATCTTCTGATGAGTATCTTATCAATTCAGTCTTTAATACTTTAATCCAAAAAAAAAAGGACAGTAGTTTTTTTTTAAAAAACCACCTAGATATTTTCATACTGTGAAAAGTTACAAACACATTTAAATTTTATAAATTTTCAAGTTGTTCACATGAATAAATCAACTGTTCTTCCGAGTTATGTTTGCTCCGTTTTCTCTCTCTGTCTCCTACCTATTCATAACTTTCATATTGCACTAAATTCCTCCCTGGAAGTTTTTTCCTACAACACAAAACAAATTTGACACTGAAGATTCTAATTAAAGAATTTCTGCTTTTGAAAAGATAAATTGGGAGTCGTTGTGTAATACAATACCTTACTGAGAATATCATCTGCAATTTCATAAAGAGTGCTGTCACCACCTCCGGAAGTTCCCTGAGTGCCTCCTCCTTGTGTTAAAAGCAGAGACTCAAAGAGGATCTTAGTTTGTTGAAGATCTTTTGAAATATCCACATTTTCATGCAAACCAAATACCTCTGGGTGCTGACTAAAAGGAAGACTCTAAGAAAAAAACCCAATACATATCAGTGTGAGATGAAGCAGCACACTAGGAATTAGATCCAAGTCTTCTTTAAGAAGCTAAATGAAAAACTACCACTGACTTCAATTCAAAGTGGATAAGGACCTTAATGGTAGGTACCTGAAGGGTACAAGAGAGATGGAGAGTGACTCTTTATGAGGGAGTGTAGTGATAGGATGAGGGGTAATGGTTTTAAATTGAAAGAGGGGAGATTTATGTTAAATACGAGGAAGAAATTCTTTACTGTGAGGGTGGTGAGACACTGGAACACGTTGCTCAGAGAAGCTGTGGATGCCCTATCCTTGGAAGTGTTGAAGACCAGGCTGGACAGTGCTTTGGGCAGCCTGGTCTGGTGGGAGGTGTCCCCACCTATGGCAGGGGGTTGGAAGTAGATGATCTTTAAGGTCCCTTCCAACTCTAACCATTCTATGATTCTATGTAGTGGCAGACAGCATTATCGGTGAGAGTGCCATCATCTCGTTTACAGGAAGCCATTTCCAAGGAATTCTCAATTATCTATGTTAGGTCCTCGTCTCTACTTACTGATTCCCTCTCAGAAACATACTTGATCGTGGAAAGGATCTCACATGGATGTCAGGCAAGAAGCCAAGCACACCATGTAATGTGCCTGCAAAACTACCTTTTTAATGCAGAGAAGCCTTTAACATAATACCAGCTCAAAATCCTGTTATTTTTTACCTTTATAAACTCAATGTAGTCCTCATATGTGCCTTTTGGCGGAGCATAATAGTTGCCACTGGGAGAAAAAGTGTATCGAGGATTTTCAATTATATCTGGATTATAGTAGTCATCCAGCATTGTCAGCAGTAAACGTCTGTCCCAGTCATCTGTCACTCGACCTCCATAGTTGCACTCACCAGTTAGGTAAGATATAGCTTCAAAAGGAACATGGCTGTATTCATTTATGAACAACTGAAACAGAAGACACAAACAATTCCAGAAATTGGAAATATCTGCACAGCAACAGTGTGATCTACAGACTAAAGGGCTGGCAGCAATAGCGCACGCAAAACTGCAGTTTATGGAGCTTTCTCCCTAAGAGCTGGACGTTCAAAATCTGAAATATTTTTCAGGTAAAATTACTATAAAAATAAAGAGAAGTTAGCAGTAAAATCCTCTTATGAATATCCAAATTAGTAAGTAATACAAGTAATTCTTGAACTATTTACAAAAGAACAGCTTTTTTCAGTCTAAACTTTCTAAATGGACTATTTTCTATGTCAAAGAAATCTGCATTTCACAATTTTTCTTCCTATCTTCAGAACCGTTTGATCTCTTCCATTAACTTCTTGATAACTTTGCCAACTGTTCAGCCTCAGCTTCTGTAATGCACAGTTTTAGCTCTCCTGACTTTTCTACACAGGGTCTGCAGAAGACTTAAGCTCAAGTTGTGTTCAACATTTCATTTGAGGGAAGGAAAACAGTCTGAGGCTGTTTAACTAACAGTATTTATGTAAAAAAATGTCTTCCTACTAACCACAAAACCCACCATAATAGGTGACTGACACATGGTGTTACTTAAAACACACCAAGCTCTTATACACGACAATTTTAATTCCTATTATACTCATATACACTCATTATATTCCATATGTCTGTATGAATCTAAATCTCATTAAGAACAATTTTAAATTTTATTTGTAATTTCGAAAATATTTATAATATGATTGACATTCCTTGCCTTCGTAGCTGAAGTAAAGAAAATCTATGAATATTTGATGTAAGTTGAATGTATTGCTCCTTTTTGACTATCAGCTCAGTCCTATGCTTTGCAAGATCAGAGTTTAAGGTAGCAACAGATGATTTTACCTGCAGCTGTCTGATACTGATTCGCAAGTCTGATTCATTAAATCCATAGGGTATGTTCCAACCAAGTGGCCCAAATTTTCTCCTCTCCTGAACAAGAGCGTGGAAAAAACAAACTCCATAGAGAAGTTTCTCCCATGCCTTTGAGAAAAATAAAACAAGTAAAGTATTACTGACTAGCTTATAGGCTCATGCTAGTCTGTAACTTACACAGACAACACAGCAGTTGCTTACCACTCTCCATCTAGGGTGCCAACACAGGCAACTATGAAGTATGCTGCTGTTGTTTGCCTTGGGAACAAACTGACACATGGTTGCCACACACGGGGCACATTGAGCCAATTCCTCAAGTACCATTGCATAGAATTTTTCTCTTCTTACACATAAAGGGCAGCTGAATTCATAAGAATTCGAACAGCACCAGATACGTAGTTCTCATTACCGTCTCAATAATGGTAGATATGCCCTACTAATCAATGTTCAGAGTTCATGTATATTGTAATATGTGTGTATAACATCAATGTAATTGAATAAAGCCTAAGAAACCATTTTAAATCCTCCTGTGTGAAATTACTTGGTAAAATAATTCTCATCTAATCATCTTTATCATTGCAAAACCTGAAGACATAACAACCTAACTTTTACAGTAGTAAAAAATTTTAGCTTCTAATATTCACTGGACAGTATCTGCAGATAAAAAAAAAAAATCTCAGCAGATTGGCATGTTACCAGCTCCTTGTCCGGGCACCCAGAGAAGAATGTGGGATCAGAAATAGGATCAGAGAGAAATGACTGAAGTAGGTTTAACCGGAGACCAGTAGGAGGTTCATTTGTCATCTTCACTCCATTCTGCAGAATAGTTACTGGAAACTAGAAATAAAATCCAGCAAAACTGCATTCAGAAACCGTGGAATAGATGATCTATTATAATATTATAATATTACTTCCTGTTAGTTATATAAACAATTATCTGTAAGAAATAAAATATTAAACATCAACAGCTTAAAAAAATATCTGAAAAGCATCAAGAAAGTAAGACCTTGCTGTGAACTACAGACCTATATTTTAAAAGCTTTTCTTGGTATTCAACACTTTATAATTAACATATAAAATGTAAATTTTGAATTTACGTGAAACAAAACCATGGTGACAGCATAGAAACTTCTTAATTACACATGCTGGCAATATGCAGTTCCATGCACTAGTACACAAAATATCATACACCACAATACCAAAATATTGTGAAGGAAGCTTGGTATTACTGTGTCTAATTATTTTTAAATGTCCTTTCTTGTTTAAATTATCTCTTCAACAGCCTCATTGTACTTCAGAGAAGTTCTGTATTATCAGCTCATTCAGGATTATGAATATTTTCTAAAAACGTTATCAACTTTTCCGTTCCCCAAATACAGAATATTTGGCAATGTATGTACCTTTTCTGAAGGGTAACTAGTAAGCCAAAGTCTGAAGACTGGATGACATTTTTCACTGTTAAACTCTTCACATATTTTCTCCAGCATTGGCATCCATGAGACAGCTAAATGACAATTTTGCAAACAAACCCAGGTTCCTTCTTCCATTGCATTCTGAATCATTTTTGTAGCTATAGGTCCTTGCCCTTGTCCTAATGAGATGGACTGAAACTTATCCCCAACCATCTCTCTGTCATTTGCAAATTTCAGGAGGCCTTGAATGGAAAGAATAAAATTTTAGCATATCTACATTAAAACAAACTTATGTCAGGAAAAAAATTTTTTAAATTTTAATTATTATTTTGTTAAAATGTACATACAACAAGATCATATAGCTTTGATGCAGAGTGTAATATTTTTCAGTTTAAATATTTGTTTCCATTTTTGGGGAGCACAGAATTTTACCAGTGTGACATTATGCATTCAAATCTCTTTGTACAAAGTGCAAAATAATCCTCGTTCTGTAATGAAGGGGTTCCTAATCTGAAAAGCTGCACTATGCATTTGTTTTCTCTGTCTGTGTATACTTACTAGACATGGGATCTGCTCCTGGAGACAGCACAAATATTAAAGGGATTGTAGAATTTGAATCTAAGTAACTTTTTGTTAGATCAAAAGGTGGTGGCTCTACAAATTTCTTGCCCAGTTTATCAGTCACAAATGTTGTTACAGCTGGACCAATCTGGTAAAAAAAGTAAATTAAAACCATTAACATACATTAAACATCAATGCATATTGACAGCATATTGTATGTATCATAAATTATGTGTCAAAACCAGAATAATTATGCTTTTCGGAATTAAAAAAATAACATACCTCATACAAACAATATTAAATCATGTTAAGACTTTAATTCAGGCTTTACATGATGTGGATGACCAGCACATTCCCCCTTAGTAAATATTAATCTAATTAGTTTTAATTAATTCTAAGAAACAATTGCAATATATGCGAAACACACAATTTGCTAAGTGCACCCAAGGCAGCGTGCGTTCAAAATTGCCCGTTCAGATCAACACATTCAATCTCTTTGCCTTGGAACCCTTTGTACAGAAGCACGTGGCTAGAACAATGAATATAATCTGAAAGGTGCATTATACAACGTCAGACAAAAGATCTGAGCTGATGCTTGTGGTGTTTTTATTACTCAATTGAAAAAAAAGAATGGCATTTATTCTCTTAATAAAATATGATGAAAAAAAAGATTAGTTATTTTAACAGCCAGCGTAAACTATGCTAGAAGAGATGGAACAGTTTACAAACACTTGACAACAAATCATTTTACCTTGTCTGGTCTTAAACACCGAAGAATTATCATCTTTTGTAATTCATTTAATGTCTTATTAAATTGTTCTGGTAATGGAAAGCTTTGTGGCTCTTTGCTGTCATAAATTTTTTGCCATTCACCTACATTTTCAGAGATGTGACTCCTAAGGAAAAAAAAAAGCAGTTACAATTACAGTAATTAGCTGGAGTTTCTCCCACTGCTATGGTGGAATTTTGCTACAAATACTTCTTTTGGCTTTCATAGGCACCCCCTTGAAACACTGCTTCTCTACCATGGAGACATTGCAAAAGGATAATTTCTTTATGGAATGTCTCAAATAATTTAGGAAAATAGTTTAATTAAATAATATTATCATTAGCAATCAAGCTGCTTGACTAAAACAAGTGAAGCAAATCTAATGATGAAGAAGGGCTGTTTTTACCATGTTGGCATTCTGGCACTGCTTTAGAAAACAAACAAAACATTTCTTTTAGCATGTTACATGTGCTTTGGTTAAAAATAATTAAGGCTAATTGACATCAACTTTTTACTGTACCTCAGTTCTTTCAAAGCTGGGATTTCACTTGCACGACATAGTTCATCCCAGCTCTTATCTGATAGCCAAGATGGATCTGGATTCTTGTACTTATTCTTGAGACCCACACCCCCAGTTAGTAAGAACATAAACTCTTGCTGTTCTATTTCATGTTTAGCCCTGTATTTAAGAAATGGATAATTTGTAGTTACTGAGATAATATTGACATAGTATTGAGATACATGATACACTTCACTGCCATTTAGTAATACTTCTGGGGCAGGAACGGCTTAGATCAGATCTCAGTTAAAAAACTGTATGGTAAAAATGATGGATTAAGAGTACAGTAAGCGTTTTAAGAGGCAAATGGTATGTATCTCCTTATTTGTGTTTAAAAAGTGCTATGATTCCTGATTTTTAAAGGCTTTAAAGAAAATGTAAAGGTTCTGGAAAAATAGTAACCTTACAAATTGGCCCAGGAATGGTCCATATGCAGATGTGTACACAATCTAATTATGTAAGTGTGCACATTATGGTCATAATGGTGCAATTTTGAGCTTATGTCTCCTCTCACAATATTACAAAAACCCCAGCAAGATGAACCTAAAAAGAAGTGGTAGGTGGAAAAGACTGCAACTGAGATCTCATGATGCATGCACAAGGACAAAAAAAAAAAGCGAGAAAAGGAAAAACAAAGACAAAAGCCCAGAAATTGTCAGGACAGCACATTACTGCCTTAGATTTCTTTCTAAGATGTTTTCTTAAATAACAGCAATTGTTCTTGACATAAGGATGCTACGTAGCACTACCCAGGTCATTTAAAGGGAGAAAAAGATGTAACATTGACAAAACCATTGATTTAAATGAGCAAAGGAATGGTTTTTTTGTAACGTGTCCAGTAGTAGTGATACATGCAGCCACATACTCGTTCACTTGTAAATAGTATCAGTATTATATGAATGTTTGGGCGTTTCTAAATGCTCCAAAGGCATTATTACTGATGTGCACAAGAACGTGCTATCTCATCAATACCTTTTCCCATTATAAGAAAATCATTATTTTCTGTTATTAAGAGACCTCACAAAAATGAGCTTACATTAGAAGACTACAACATAGCAAAAACGAGAAAAGCAGCTTGTCCTTTTCAAACAGCGAACGACACACATTGCAATACAAATTGTAGGTGAAGTGGTCATTTAGATATCGAAGTCGCTTCTCCAAAATTTTGGATTTGTTACTGAAAAGAAAAGAAATTAAAACCAGACTTTAAATTGAGTAACTTAGGCAAATTAGTTAAGAAATCTAAGTCCATTTAGGGTTGCAGAGGAATTATATTAGACCCACATGTTCCACAAAGGACTTCGATACCCATTTCCTCAACACTTCAATTACAGTCTATGTTTTACAGCTCTTTTAAAAGTCCCAAGCAAAATAATTACCTTCCACAGTTAGGTGGTGGCACTCGGTGTTCATATTGCAGCCTTGTACAAAACCAAACCTCACTCTTTCTATAAGTAACATTCTTAAAAACGCTTAAATAAAGTACATGCTTACAGTTCATTATTTGCTTAAACAGTAACTAAAAAGAGTATTTACTTCATTAAAAAAATAGTATTTTGTTTCAAAAGTCTACATTTAAGGAGGGATAAGAGGTAAATGGTTTCAAAATGTAGAGAACTGTTCATAAGAAGATACTGACAACACTTTCGTTTACATCACAAAGATTGTATTTACCTATTATGAATAGAGTTGATGAAGAGGTTAACAAACCAACTAAGGGAGTACTGGTACATGGGATCAATGTTTGCCAAGTCTGCAATACTAAAGAACAGCACCGATGAATGCTTTGCAATAGCTCGATAGCCTTCTCGAGATTCAGCGATTTTAAGTTCCGTTTTCTCTGCAATCTGAGTATCAAGAGTAGTGGATAAAGAAAAGCTTTCAATGTTCTTTGTACAAAAATATTACTACTTACTAACACTACTAAAATTGTTCTATACGGTACTTTGTAACACCAGAGCAAGACAATTTTTATGTTCCAAAAGGCACAATCACATTTTTTGTTGCTTTAAAAAATTAGTTCCTTCATCTTAACATATTAGCATCCATCTTAATATGTTAAATATATCTAATACCTTAACATCTTAACATATTTTAAGTTCAGAATTTATTACTTTTCACCCAACCTTTATAATCAGATACACCTTCTTTAAAGCNGCAGTATTAAAAAAAATTACTAATTGCAGACAGGTTATGCATTTAAGTGCTACTTTTTCTACTGAAAATCAGCTTTATCCAAAACAATACTCTGAACATAAAAAGGTTTTTCAAAATTTGACCATCAGACAAATTTCAAAATTACATTTGACAGGCATTAATAAGTAGCAGTAAGGTCAACATCAGCTTAAAGAAAACACTAGCGTTTGATTTATATTAAGTCTACAGTAATTAAAAAAAAAAAAAACAAACCATTATTTTACCAATGTCATTGGCTCTCATTGACTTTGGCTGGTATTTTATATATTAAGTATAACAAAAGAATCTGAGCTTGCGTACCAGTATTAGTCACCCAGATTGTTAATGTCTCCCTGAATNGACAATTTTTATGTTCCAAAAGGCACAATCACAGTAGGTAATGACTACACTAGGTTCAGTGAGTGTTACCTGTAACATAGTACTGCTTGACCTATTTACCTACACTACAGGATGTAATAGTCAAAAGAAAGGAGGAGTTCTGTTGCAACATTTAGCATCAAANGCATCTTAATATGTTAAATATATCTAATATCTTAACATCTTAACATATTTTAACTTCAGAATTTATTACTTTTCACCCAACCTTTATAATCAGATACACCTTCTTTAAAGCATTTTAAATTAAAGACTGAATAAACAATCAGTGAAGATTCTAGAATGGATCCAATTTTATTTTTCTTCACATTTCACAAACACAGAATTTCCTCCTTATACTTTGCATCTAATTCATAGTCTTGCTACTGGCTGCAAATTTTAACATTTAATTTTTATGTGTTGTTAAGGAGAGCACACGTACACATTTCTTACCTGCTGTTTTTTAGTGATTTCATTAGCTGTTATTTTAGCAGAATCCAAGACCTTAATAGCAGTCTCGTCTTCCAGAATATTCCCTTCAGATGAATGTAAAGTTTCTAAAATCTTCTTCTCAATTTCCTTTAGATTCTTTTTATTTGCTGCAGACTGAAGGATAAGAGCGTTTCTTTCCTCTTCTAATTCTGGTCTAATAGGAAAAAAAAGTGCATGGAACAAAACCAGTCAAAGTTCATCTTCCGCTGCCTGTAAAGGAAGGCCATGAAGATGACTCCCTCTCCCTGCAATAAATGCATGCGAAGATCCTCTTTGGTTTAAGTAGGTTGTTACTGTTCAGCATACACTTCTAATTCCGAGTATAAATTTCTTTGCATAACTTGTGTGTTTGGAAAGGATAGCCTAAACTTTAACATCTTGGCATTTTGTGAATGTGAGTCCATTTCCTTTATTATAAGAGCCTGAAACAACACTGTGGAATATCCTTGGTTTCTTTAGCCCAATCACATAGACATTACCACACAACCCAGATACTACTTCTCTGTATCTCTGTGAGGGTTCAGATAAGACCCGTAATCAGTTTCAGAATTATTATGTGTTTACTTCATAGGAAATTAAAACAAAATCCTCATAATTCAGCATCCTTGTCTGGTAGTTCCGCAACATTGCAAAAATCACAATAATGACTTGAACTTCAAATAATATTTACATAGTTTTCTAGCATTCAAAGAACACTTGACGCCATGAAAAAACCAATGATTTTACATCTGCTATTTTATGTAACTTGTGAATGCTTACCCCACAGTAAACATGACAATCTGTTCCCCTAACAAACTTTTCAGATATGAAAACTAGGAAAAGCATATTTTTTTCTTTCTCCCCAGGCTGCAACTGAGTAACATTTATACCATGTAACTTTAATTTCGTTTTACAATAAATTAATCTCTTATTTCCTTGAAATTATGCCATAAAAAAATGAAACGGCTATTTGCCATAAAGACTTACCTCTCTTTCGCTACGACAATGCCTAGCAGTTGGTCTTCAAGTCCATCTGGTGTTATCATAAAATTGAGTAAAGAAACTTTTGTAGCAAGTTCAGGCATGTAATGTGGATTTCTCAGTTTTGTGGTAATAAAAAACTTGAAATCATTGGAATACTCAATAACGGTCTCACCAAGTTTGATACACTCCACGCCTCCTAAAGTTAAAATGAGAAAGGTTAAAAAAATCATTATCTACTTCAATTACTTACTTTCATGATTAAATAAAAGCAAATTTCTTGTCAATGATAAATAAATAAATAAATCTGATACGCTGAAAAAATCTCACACAATTCAGTGAGGCCATCTTTTACTCTTAGCTGATGAAATCAAGTCAGTCTAATTAGTACCATACTTTGAATGTGCATATACCATACTGTAACAGAGAACCAGGGAATTATTCTCAATATGATAATCTTACAGACTATTATTTCCTTGAATTACCTATCAGAAATAGGACAATCAAAGGCAAAAAAAAGTGTTTGATTTTTTCTTTTCTTTTTTAAAAGTATGCATCTGAAAACCGGTAAAGATAGCCTATGGAAGAAGGAAAGAAAACATATTTATGTTTATCTGCATTTTTCTGTCCTTTTCCACAAGGAAAAGAAAGAAAAGCTAAAAAACAAATTCATACCTACTTAACAAGTTTCAGAGAAACACAGGACAACTGTGCCTTAAGCAAAATGCCTTGACAGCTTTTCTTGATTTGTGCAAAAATTAGTATTAGACTAAAACACATGAAAATGAACAAGCAAGACACAGTTTCACAGAGACTCTTCCCTTTGCTCAGTCAAGTGTCTTTGCTTAGTCTCCTATAGTGACACACTCAAGGCTGTCACATAGAGCCACTAACATATTTTTAATAAATGTCATTCATATATATCATAAAATAAAACTTCAGGCTGTTGCAAAGGTACCTTGCTCCTACCACAGGCTGCAGTAAACCAGAGAGTAATAACTAAAACATCAGGCAGTACCATAGATCACAAAATGAACATCAATGTAATTAATTTTGCTTTACCTTGTTTAAAAGTCTGTTTAAGTAGCAGAGGTTCAAGTGATGGATCTAGTTCTTCTCCAACATTTTCCAGCAGAAGTGGAGTGCCAAACTGAATGCAGTTCTCCAGGGTTCTCATATAATCTGTGTCACTGACCTTGATAACATTCAGGCCGTTTTCCTTCTCAAAATTCTTGATCCATTTATTCGCTTGACCTTGAGGATCAATCATTAATGGCCTAGAACATACAAGTCAGTTTTCTCAGAGCTTGCAGGAGTTTTTCAAAATTTTAAACTATTTAAAAATCTTTCTGTGTCAGGCTGCCAAGGAAAGTGATACAATTTTCATTCTGTTATTTTAAGAGATCAGTGAAAACAGAGTTATTGTTGTTTTATCATCATTTGAAAATAATATCAAAAATAGTTTTAAGAATTGCAAAAAAAGTTAATCATATTTTTCATAAAAGACACTAGAATGCAGAATTCTTGTAAAATCTTGTTCTGCCTCTGCCCTGGAATTCTCCATATTTAGAATTTATTTGGTTTTACATATTTTGAGTTCTTCCTCATATTTTTTTCACTTTATAAAACAAAAGTAAACAATTTGTTGCAATTTAAATCTGATATGTTGGTGTATCAGCTAGCATAAGACTGGAAATGTACGCAGGGCAGGGAAAGGTGACACTACTTTAATTTTGTTCAACAGATTGGTCCCCCTGTTTACTTGCTGATTTCATCTGTATGTATGTGTTTTCCTGAGTCAGGCATGAATGGTATCAAACACCTCCTCTAACTGCATCCTCAGAGAGCTAAGCAACATTCTAAAAATGGAATTACACACTGTGATCTGAATCTATCATGAAGACTAATTCACAAGCGAACACCAGATCTTAATATCACCAGAAAGTTTTATAATCTTGTATTTCTACTGAGTGCAGATTATTTGCAGTCACCTACACACATAAAACTCTAGATTGTTATAGCCCTTAAATTTCACAGGAGCTGGGTACAAAGATTCCACTACTGCTCATGATTACATTGTCTCTACAGAAGCTATGCTGCCTCTAGACATTTAGTTGTTTTGTGTTAAAAAGTAAAAACTTGTTTGGATTTGAAAAGTAAACTTTTTTGTCACCTACCAACGCCTTGAATTGTCGACAATGACCCCATTGTCTACAGAAAATACGTCAGTTGGCAAACCAGCTATATTCCAAGCTCTTATTTTTATTGGGTCACCAAGAGTCTTACTCAAAGAGAAATTCTCAGAACAAGGGATATTTTTCTCCTGGAAAAACAAAACAAAACAAAACAAAACAAAACAAAAAAACCACTTATCTTTATTCCATGTTTCTTTACATCTTCTATTAAAGACTACTTTAATCCAAAGTGACTCTGTACATTTCCTTTTAAGAGTTTGAAATAGGTCAAATATAACCAACAAGGAGAAATGCCACGCTGTACTGTGTTCTCACCAACAAGGAGGGGCTGGTGGGAAATGTGAAGCTCAAGGGCAGCTTTGACTGCAGTGATCATGAGATGATGGAGTTCAAGATCCTTAGGGCAGTGAGGAGGGTACACAGTAAGCTCACCACCCTGAACATCAGGAGAGCAGACTTTGGCCTCTTCAGGGTTCTGCTTGGGAAAGTACCATAGGATAAAGCCCTGGAGGGAAGAGGGGCCCAAGAAAGCTGGCAACTATTCAAAGATCATCTCCTTCAAGCTCAGGAGCAATGCATCCCAACAGAAAGTAGGGCAAAAATTCCAGGAGGCCTGCATGGATGAACAAGGAGCTCCTGCACAATCTCAAACAGAAAAATCAAAACTTACAGAGGGTAGAAGCAAGGACAGGAAGCCTGTGAGGAATACAGAGAAATTGTCCGAGCAGCCAGGCTTCAGTTTAGGAAAGTTAAAGCCCAGATAGAGATAAATCTGGCCAGGATCTACAAGGACAACATGGAAAGCTTCTATAGGTATGTTGGTGACAAAAGAAAGATGGGAAAACATGGGCCCACTTAGGAAGGAAACAGGAGACCTGGTCACCCAGGATATGGAGAAGGTTGAAGTGCTCAATGACTTTTTTGCCTCTGTCTTGACTGGCAAGGGCTCTAGCCACACCACCCACGTCACAGAAGGCAAAGGCAGGGACCAGGAGAATGAAGAACTACCCACTGTAGGAGAAGACCATGTTGAAGAGACCATATAAGGAAGCTGAAGGTGCACAAGTCCATGTTGGAAGTCTCCCTTTGCAAACAGCATAATCAACCATTTAATTAACATACAAATATGTGCCAGTGTAAGTTATTATAGAATTTCTTTACATGACACATAACTGCATTTTAAAGTTATTTCTTTTATTTCAAGGCAAAAAGAGACAATTCTGAGATTTTAAGTAACAGTCAAGCCTTAGAAAGCCAATGATTTAAATCTATTATTCATCAAGATCAATTATTTAAATCTAAGATGACCTAACCTTGCACAGTTTGCTCCAATCTTTGGTACATTCTTGTCGAAATCCAGCAGTAAAAGCTCCCAGATATGCTATCACACCAGCTGATATCAGAACATCTCCGGTCAAATTATCATATATGTCTTGAAGATCATTTGCAGCATTATTCCATCTATGACAAGCAGAAAATACAGAAAAAAATAATGGTGCTGAAAACTCCACATTAATGATATTGACAATAAAAATCAACCTTTTTTGTTGTTGTTTATCAACTTCAGGTGGAGAATAAGGACACTGTGCTTATGTACTTTAGTCTCCTAGGGTGCTGAGCCATCTTGTCTAGACCATGCTTTTACCAAGAAAGGTTGAACAAGATGATCCTTGAGGTCCCTTCCAATCTGGGACTCTATAATTCTATGATTCTCTTTCTGAAGACTTGTCTACAATTCTCCTTCAATGTTGCTGCCCATATTTTTACGTTACAATTAGGAATCTTTCAAGGCCCAGACTGTTATACTCTTCAGCAGTACAGCCCTCAGACAGAGATACAATGTTAAAGGCTCAAAGAACTGAAGTTCAAATTCTGTTTCTACAATGGCAGTTAGTTATATCTGACATTTGAACTTTAACCTGACCTTGATTTCTCTCCACCAAGACCTCCAATCAACTTCTCTGCTCGTTCTAGTTTTTTAGCACACAGATCAACCTGGAATTCTAAACGAGCCTTTTCTTCAGTTTTCTCAGTGAAGGTTCGTTCCAAAGCCGCCAAACGATTTTCAACTGCTGCAAGTTCTTCTCTCTTCTGATTCAAGAGCATCAGTGTCTCTGCTAAGGACTGCTGTGCCTCTCTTAAACGATCTTTCTTGGGTGCAACCACCTATTCAATTACAACAAATACACAAATGCTTAAAGCACATTTTGGTAACTTTATTATCTAATACAAAGCTTAGGGTGAATATACCAAACAAAGATTTCATAACACTGAGGGACTACGATCAAAAACTCACCTTTGCAACCCTGTCATACACCTCCATTGCCATAATCCATTTGCATAAACCCTCTGCTGCAGAGGATGCTTTAGCCACCTTTTGTGGATCAAACTCAGGATTAGTCAAGTATTCAGCCCGAATCTTCTGCATGATAGCTGCCTGGATAACAAAAACATTGTAGCCCATCAAAGTCTTGTGGCCAACATTTTAGAATTACACTGATTGATTGCTGTTTCTCTACACAGTGAAACAGGAATGAACTCAGTAGTAGAAAACACTACTCATTTGGTTTTTTTCATTTTCCTATCATGCTTTGTGATCTTTTCCTGTTTTCATCCTAATCCTATCCTTATCCTTTATAATCATGCAGTTGGTATGTCTTCCATGTGGCAGCTACCCAAGTGCTAAGAGCATTAGTCACATAGAAGCCTTAATTTATGCTCTCCCTTGTGAAAAACATACAAATTTCATTACTTGCTATCTTTTCACAAGACACAGCTGTTAGGAATTATTATAAAAATTTATTTCTACTCATGTAAAACAAAATCTAAATTAATTACGTTGCTTGTGCCTACTTTTGGTGATCAATTTTAAAAAAGGCCAAAGCATATTCAGTTTCCACTGAATCAGGCAAACAGCAAGAATCACACTTTTGGACAGCAAGATCTTTGGGGGAGATGGTCTATTTTAAATAAAGTTATATAGTAGTAAATTTCTACATTTGTTGTATATCTTCTACTATAATGAACAAAATACTTCCCATTCATTCAAAATACTAGCATTTATTTAATCCAAATAATACAATTAGAAACAGCCATTAAGAAGACCACCAATGCGGGTGATTATTTAAAAATAGAAAAAAAGTTCACCACATAATTTATTTAGAAAAAACTAGCACAAGAAAAAAAAAGACATAGGAAGTTTGGACAGGGATCAAATGTTCACCCATTGCATAAAAAAAACCCCATAACCAAACCAACCAAACCCTAAAGCAGAATACGAGAGATGAAGCTAAAAGGACTCAGGTTCAGAAGAAAGAGGAGAGAGCTCTTCATACCACTTAAAGTAGACTTCTGGAATGCTTTGTAAAAAGATCTTGTAGATACAGAAAGTTTACATGGACTTAAAAAGACTAGAGAAATTACAGAAGAGAGGTCCACTGAAAGCTACCAAACACACAAAAACTACAGCCAGCTTTGGATGTCCTTCATATGAAGTGGTGGAGTCTGGAAGAATATATAGATAAATTATTTTTTATATATATCATTCCTACTCCTTCCAAGGCATCCACTTACGGCCATTTTTGGACACGGGAC
Organism: Nycticryphes semicollaris; assembly: GCA_013400055.1. Taxonomy (NCBI): domain Eukaryota; kingdom Metazoa; phylum Chordata; class Aves; order Charadriiformes; family Rostratulidae; genus Nycticryphes; species Nycticryphes semicollaris. The sequence continues at coordinate 523,901 of VXBJ01006516.1, read as the reverse complement.
AATGGACAGAACAGATTGTTTACTCTGATACAGTTTTTTATGTGTTATTTTTACCTTTTGATGAGATAGTACCTATAAATTGCAAAGTTGGAAACATTTGTGCACAGGACATTTCATTGAAATAGAAGACAGGCTGTATAGAAGCCTCAGAAATTCCCAAAAGGGAATTCTAAAACCCTCTAAAATATCCCTTACAAGGCTCACCCTGAAGAATTTTGACACACTTGCCATGACCATACTCATCCTATAGAGATACCCTTTCATCTTGTAAAAATCCTTGGTCATAACAGAAGTTGACTAACTTGGGACAAATGGGATCTCTGATATAGTATGTTATAATTTTTAATTTTTTCACCTGCAAGAAAATATCTACCATGATAAAAAAATAGACAGAAGCCTTACTGGAATATTGTCTTTGTCATACTCCTTCAAATCCTTTAAGAAATTCATGTCACCAAGCATTTTCTTGCTTGGAGCCCAGTAATCCAAAATCTACAAAACACAGTAGCAAATATTTTTCAAGCTTTAAAACAAATACACAGACAAAAAATAACAAATCTCTTTTAGTTAAAACTCATGCATATTTCTTACTCATGACCTTGTATCTCCTTGACACATCAATAAAGAAAAAAGTCTACCAGATCAAACATTTTTCCCAACCCATATTTAAAGCCAAAAACTGAAGAGTGACTCAAGGAAGAGTTACACATCATCTTTTATCAAAATATGAGTCAAGCAAATTAAATGTGTTTTCTTTGCACATTACAGAACTTAGGAAATTTGGAATTCTGGAAGTTTTCAATAAAATAATGGATGGAGGCCGTAAGTATTGCCTCCTTCAGCGGACCCTGTGTGATCTTGTTTGTTGATCAAGTGCTCTGCTGAGCACTTCTGTTGAGAAGAACATGAATTATAGTTTTATTTGAAACTACTGTATGCCATTTTACCTTGCCTCCAGTCCCTGAGGGATCTGCAATCTTTTCAGGTTTTATGTCCTTCATGACACAGATCGCAGCCATGACCAGTTTGACACCAGATGGAGGATTTTTCATTGATTTGACAATTGATATATCAGAAGGCTAAAATAAAAACCACATTTAAAAATATTATGACAAATGTTATGCCTTTCTCACTACTAAGATGAATGAATTAACAGAAAAAAAGGGGGAATTATTACACCGTTACCAATGAACATAACTAGAAGTAAACTTTTAGAAGGGATAATACAGTGTTAACAAGACATTTAACAATATCCATCAACATATCCTACAGGGGGGAAATAAAAAATGAAATAAATGCTAGCAATTGTAAAAAGTACATTAAAATTATATTTTAAAAGTCCATATCAGAATATTTTTCATACACTTCCACAAGTGTCATCTAAGACATCTCATATATTTCACAACTCCTAGACACTAAATTCCTGCAGTGCAGGGCTTTCTCAACAATACTGCTTTCAGTTCATATGTTAAGTCATGACAAGGTCAAAACCTTTAAATCAAAGATCCAAATATCCAGATGATTCTTAGCCATAAACAAATGCCACATTATACACTGGCAGTCAACATTAACTTACCTGAAAAAGGATTAATTTCCTGAATTTCCTGATACCACTGCTGCTGATCTCCTATTTTGGTTACTTTTGGTTACTTTTCCCACATTTTATTTGCATTCATGCAAATAAACACTTTTTAAAATGCATGCCTCCCCTTCCTGCACCCCCTCCCCACACTTTTATTCTGAGTACACGAAGAGGAAATACACTGAGCAATGATTGTACAGGTCCTTTTCTTTGCCAAAACCAAGGAAATTGAACACTTTTCAAATCCTTTTCATCTTAGTGCATGCTTTCCCAAATAAATGAAAGATTCTCATCATGTTAAATAACTCTTTCAAATGCTGAAATTGAGATCAGCTTGCCTTCAAAGTATCAAGAGCATCAAGTGCAGCCTCCAGGGCTGGGATTGCCTCTGCCAGGTCACTCTCACATTCATTTTTCAATGCCTGAGCTTCTTCAGCTTTTCCCGTAGCAATTTCTTCATCTACTTTTACAGTTTTTCTTTTTTGTTCTACTTCAGCAGATTCTATTTCTATAGTCTGAAGAAAAACAAATGGATGAGCTTCCTATTGAGCAGTGAATGACCAAAAAACCTGAAATTACTTATTATGGAATGTTGTAAAATATAAAAAGAAAATGGAAGTATATCAATATTTTTATATTTTCAATTTATCTTAAGGGAATAATATTTTTCTTAGCATGATGCAACCTCATTGTGGAGCTTTAACGGTAGGTAAACTGCGTGAAATCAGATTGATGCCAATGAAACTGTCAATGAAATCTATTTAAAATATCTTTGAAATCAGGCTATATGCATCAGGCTGTATCTAAAAAATTACTAGCTTTTATAGTGACTTATCATAGCTTCATAGTCTATAACATTGACTACTGAATTTTATTTTCTTTTCAGTGATGAGTCAAGCCTTCATCCAAGTTCCTTTCCTCAGTTCTACAGAAGCGACATCTATCTTTCTTAAAGGTTTGTAAGAATAGGTAAGAGATATCACTGTATCTGTAAAAACACTTACAAATCAGAAGAAAGTGCATGAAAACATCAATCAAATCTTGCTTTTTCTGTGATGCAACAGTAACTTGCTAGCTAAGTATATTTTTGCAAGTCAGAATTTTCAAAAACTCCTAAGAGATTTGTTCCTAAATACCACTAAATTTCTATGGAGTTAATTCTTTTTAGGATCCTTTTAAAAAATCAAGCATGTCGTTCCTGCACACATGAAGACAGACTGCAACACTGTTCTTGTTTATGTCGCATCCTGAAGAACTATTTGTGGTTTCTGTGATGTATATGAATGTTCTTGGGAAAGCTGGTCTAACCACTATTAGCATGAAGTCTCTGCAACATCCTTCTGCATGGAACTTAGGACTGTATATCCAAAGTCTGTTTCTTACATAAAGAATGCAATTTTCTTCTAGTTGTAAGGATATAAGCAAATATTGGCAAGTTCCACAATACTGCAAACCCCAGTAAACAAGAAGTGAGCTCAAAAAACTGAACTCAACTCTTACTTTCTTAAAGTCACATATCAGCAACCTTATACAGGCTTATTCTTTTGACCCTGTCTACAATCAGCTGAGATACTGCAGTAGAAGTACATTGCATGGTAAAATTCCTCATTCAAAGCTATTTATCTCAAAGGCGAACTTATGGACCCCAAGTATCCACATGCTTACATTGAACTCCACAATTTTGTATTTGCATAACTGTACCTTCATCATGTTTGCATTATCCAATTTAGCCTGTTCCAGTTTGGGCTGCAGCTGAACTAGCTCTTGCTTCATCTCACCAACCTATACACACATCAAAGAATCAGGTAGGATTCAGAAGTGCCAAGTACAATTTTCAATAATTTCTATAAGACCTAGATTTTACCTAATGACTAATTTATTGATAGAAGGAAATTAAGCTTCAAATCAAAACCCTTCAGAGACTATTTTTCATCTCATGCACAATTTCTAATTTTAAGAACTACATTCACTTATAGTCACCTGTTAACCATTTAAGAAAGGGAAAGTTCTGTTCTTATGCTTAGCAATACATGCTTAGGCGTCTGTGGTCTCCTGCACAACTGGTATGATTGTAGGAAAGAAAAGACAAAATACATTTCTTACTGTTGAAGATCAAGCTAAAAAAATCTCAAGTAATGCTTTTTCACTGACTTCTCCAGGAAGAGGCCTGCTTTTGCCAAACAGTTTGCATCTTCAGTTCCATTTTTGTCCTAACTCACTTGTGATTCAGCAAAAGCTAGTTTATCCAGTCCGTTCACGTATTTCTTCTTGGCTTTCATTACAGCATCTCGTTTCTGAGTAAGAAGATTCTGAAACGCAGCAATAAGCTCAAGATAAGAAGTAGGAGTAACATAATTATGGCGTCCCAGATTTTGCAAAAATCTATTTAAAAAAAAAAGAGAGAAAACAGTAGTTCAACTATTTAGTTTAAATATTCTAGCAAAGTTGTTACTGACAAATAACAGGAGTAAACATTTTGACAATTTTACATACTATTTTATGCAGATATATAGCATACATTAACTTTTAATACATAAATGAGAAGAAATGAAATTCAATCACCTACTATTTCGTTGTTTCCTACTTCTAAAAAATTTTGAGTTATCTCTTCCTCAGTTTAGTACTTTCAACAGAATAATCTTCTCTTTCTTAATAGTTCTATAAATTAATAAATTGTTTTCAAAAGAAACACACTGACCTTACAGATAGTGACAAAACTGAAGTATGAAAGTATTTACAGATGGGCACAACTTCCTGACGCTCATTGTCCGTGAGCTGAAGTGTTTCTAAGAACTTATTAGCCACACGTTCAAGGGCATCTTCAGGCCACGGCTGAGGGAGAAGTGAGGAGAGAAGCATTTGTAAGATTCAGCTGCTAGCAGTCTTCAAACTTTAAAAACAACTTTTACTATTCTAAACACCAGAATGAAATATACTAGTCCCCGCTGTGTCTCAAGAATAATGGGCTGATATAAGGGCTAGCTGAGGCAGCAAGATCACTACCCATGCAGTCTTTTCTGGCAACTCCTGGCTGATCTTCTAGTTAATAGCTACAGATTGACATTCTATCCAAACCTTTCTGTGTCTATGCCATCCTTTGGCAGAAAAATAAACTCATACCAGCACCAGGTCAAGCTAGAGAGCTGACCACACTTTATTGAGAGTAGAGTAACATCAGTTACATCAAGGATCATTAACTATAGTAATTTTCCAAGTTTTATTCTGCTATAGAAGATCTACTGATAAGCAGGACTTGAACTTGCTAGTCATTCCCATGATGCCTAACAAGCAGCAGAAATTATGATCATTTTTCAGAAATATTGAAATGAGTTCTCTAGTCCTTTAAAACATACACTTTATATGATAAAATGACAAATGACCATCATCAAACTAAGCCTATTCACTCCTTCAGCAATGTAAAATTTGTAGCAAAAAAGAGCTCCCAAAATATTACAAAAAAAATGCCTTGCTATTTTAAAATTTTGAAAAACATGGAGTAATTCTATACAGGAGACATGAAAATACAGATTGCTAGAAAACAGAACGATTTTGTTGAGGAAACAATATAAAGGTTTTCACATACCTGGAACCAATCAATAGTACAGCAGTTTATTAGTGAGGGAAACTGTCTCAGACGATTGCGGAAAGCATCTCCAATTGGGCTGAATGCTACCACAATGTGGAGATTTTCTTTGCAGCAGTTCACAAAATATGCAAACAAGGCCAAGGGACTGAGTTCTTCATGTTTACTGCCCGCCTGAACTACTGCACGAACACTCTTAGAAATAATGCATAAAGTAAAAATGGTTATATAATTGCTCATCAAGCACTTCTGAAGTCCTATAATAAACCTGTTCATCATTACATCAACATTAATTCTTTGTTGATAAATGAAATAGGTAGAATAAACTACAAGAACAAGTGTAATATTACTTGAGAATGGGATTACAATATTTATATGTGACCCTGACAGCTCATTCTAGAAATGACCATCTGCTGCCTTAAGCAACTGAGAATACATCAGAACAAAAATTAAAAATCCATCCCCAAATGAGTCCCAGATAGACAAGACACATTAAGATGAGACAAGGTTAAACATTCGGGAAAAAAAAAAATATTAAAATTAATAATTAACTCAAAAAATAAAGAACCAAAGCCTTCTAATGATATATGCAACTATCAGGCTTAATTACAATCAATCTTCAGTCACTCAAAAATGTAGGAGATACAAACAGATGAGGCAAATTACTACTCTCATCACACAAAAGCCACTATCACAAAAGAAAATGTTTTTCTCATTATCTGTGCTTTAAGTGTCATATAAGTGCCCTAAACAGCATTTCAAGTAAAGTTACTAAGAACTTTTAAAGCTTTAATATTACACTAAAATATGTCGTACTCACCTAATCAGAGAGGAAGATTTAAGTTTCAACCATCAAAAAATATTTCACTTGTTCATTTGCCAAAACCAGTAATCTCTCAAACAAGAAGAAACCTCTAGATTTGAAGCTAAAGACTATTTCATAAAAGTATTTTATCTTCAAATAATTAATAATCCATGAAACACTGACTATAAACTCCTAAAACTCAAATTATTCTGCCACAAAAGCATGCATACTGTACCTAATCCTGCAATTAAAATAAATTTAAAATAAAATAAAATAATTTTTTTGGAAAAAAATTAGCTTAGTAGCAATACATAAAAGGTGGAAATATTTTATGGAGCAGATTTAAATGAGTAAAAACTAAATTTGGATTATTACGGATAACTACCAAGTTCTAGCATATACCAAGTGAATATGTTTGTATAAACTGTAAAACTGTAAACATGCCATATTATCTTAATATTGTTGTTATTATTATATAAATGGTAAGAATGAAACAGTAATAGAGAAAGGTGATTAGAATTATAATCTGATTTCTTTGCAAAACACATAGACTGCAGGTAACTTAAGCTCAAGAAAAAAACACCCAATAACATTAATCAAGTGATAGAGTTACTTCAATAAAGAATATTTGTATGTGTACTCAGAACCACTTGGAATGTCAACTAGAAGCAAGCTGGAACATAGTAAGTCTCATCTGAATACTGAGGAAAAACTTCTTTAGGGTGAAGGTGACAGAGCCCTGGCAGAGTCTGCCCAGGGAGGGTGTGGAGTCCCCTTCTATGGAGACCTTCAAGACCCGCCTGGATGCAGTCCTTAGTGATGTACTGTGGGCGACCCTGCTTTAGCAGGGGAATTGGACTAGATGATCTCTAGAGGTCCCTTCCAACTCTGACAATTCCATGATTCCATAAGTTATTATTAAACACACCACGGAGATAAGACGACAGCACAGCATATGGTTCCAAATAGTTAGATAACACTAGGTTTCCAACTTGCAAAGATTGGTGCCTCTCCCTCCTAACTGATGAATACATTTTCAAAACCCAAGCCTGATTTTAGATATATATTGTTTTAAAAATGCCCAAATACATTGCATTCTCACTTCTGAGCCTGAATTCATGGAGCATCTTTCTCCAACTTCTGAGAATAAACGTCAAGACTATGAAATTCTGTCTAACGATAATCTAGTACCCTAGACGACAAGAATCTATTGACAAGTGCAGGCCATATTTTCCCCAAAATTGTCTTTGTCCTTAACTAATCAATGAAAACATTATGATGTACATTCTTCTTCTGCACAATACAACGCAAAAAGTAACTACAGCCATGAGGTATTTGTGAATAATCAAAGTTCTCTACACACACAACTTAATGTGTTTGTGCCAGGTTGGAGCAAAAGCTAGGAGTAGGCATAAGCTGCTCCATAACTCTGTTGATAACTGGCTGATTTATATAAGGTCTCAAGAAGAGTCACAGAATTACATGCATATACCCAAAATCCACACTTTGCTCTGAACTGACAAAATAGGTTAATAGGGAGTTGACATTAAAGTGATTTTCTAAAGATACCTCTATAATTTCTTGTTTTTCATCTGGTGCAAAAAGATTGGGTACCTCCCCAGTGTTGAGGACACTGTCCAGATCTTCTAAAAAGCTTTCTTCTTTAATTTGTGCATCTGTGATTAGAAATACAGTTTTCAAGCCTTTTACACCTGCATTCTTCAAAAGACTCTGAAAATGCAAGATAGTTAAAATATTGTACAATCCAAAACATCCTTCCTCAAAATTAAGTCAAAACGCAGACAGGTTATTAATACTCACTTTCAGATCTTCTCTCCACTCATTTGTACCATAGGTCTTGGAAATCTCCGGTTGAAATACACACATTTTTGCCATGAATGCTGCTAAACGGGTCAAAGACTGACGTCCACTTCCTCCCATTCCAACCAACAAAGCATTACCCTCCGGCTGCTTCAGAATACGGCTTATACGAGACAAATGTTCCAACATATACCTGTATTTGAAATGTGCCGATTACCAAATTGTCAGAAATACATATACAATTGTGCACCTATAAATCTCTGAAACAAGTATAGAAGCAGCATCTCCAAAAATAATTTCTGAAGGTGGAGTGGAGTGGTGGGGAAGAGTGAGAAAGGTAGTGGGTGTGCACCACAAATTAAAATTAACCTCACAACTCCCTATTATACAAATATCAGTATTTAGCTAAATTACAAATGACTACAAATTACTAACAGGAACTGGCCACAATGAGAACAGGAGCACTATATGGATAAAAGTGTCAAATAAAAAGAAAACATAAATTCTCTAGTTCTAAATGATAGCAGTATTATCAGTTTTAACTTTCTTGAAGCATAACGTTTTAAATACTTTTTAAAGGAGCAACTGGGGAAAAATGGGTTATATCAACAAACCTCTCCCTTCTGCCTCTGACTGTTTTACAGCTTATATGTGAAATAGATATTAGAATAACATCTTCAGAAAGCAGTGTCTGCACATTACTGGGAGTCCTATCTATTGTGAAAACGCAAGCGTAGTCTATCTTGGAATATTCAACAATATGTACAGAAGATCGCCTGCTCAAGCACATGGCATAGGGTAGTTAAAGCAAGCTGAGCAGCAGTTTAAAGTGGTCTCAAAAAAGGTTAAAGCCTTTAAAGAAAGATACATTCTTGCTTATTTTCATTGGTTAAAAAATAAAGGAGTCAAATCGGGATGTTGTCAATGAGATTGGACTCTAAGGCTACAGTCAGACATGCTCTCCTGGCTGCTTTTCAGTGAGATAACTGGGATATTGCTCAGGACTCTGCCTCTGATCACAGTCTGTCAGCTCTTCAAATTCCTAGCACAGCTGTACATACAGGTACCCACAAATCCACATTGTCAAAATTACCCAGACTAAAAAAAATTGCTATTAGAAGTGTTTAAGCTAACCCTAATCACCTTCCCAAAACACCTATGTGTCCACTTACACTGGCATATATGAAGAGGCAGCAATGTCTAGCAATAGGAAGGAGGAAAGAATTGTGACTTCCTAATCTGTCTCAGTTGTAGCTCTGCCTGATCACAAATGAAGGTAACAATATCAGCCTGCAGAGTCTAAACTTTCACAGGATTAGCTGCAGCACCAGGTTGGGTACATGCCCTGAAGCGGGGCATGGCTGTGCTGCGTAACACCAGAGCAGACAGAACACTCTGATTGTGCTCTATCTCACTCTGCACCTCACAAACTTGGAATCCTTGGCCTTGGTGATATGGAAGTCCAGTGCTTGCAGCAAAACTGACATCCATCTTTACCAGTAACAGAGGTCTAGCAGAAGCAGGATGACGGCTTAACTGGGTGCACAATGTTTCTGTAACAACCAAAGAATATATTCAAAGCCCCTTAGGAGAAAAACTTCTCATCTACTTCTGGATAGAAAAAGCAAAGGCAAAAGAGAAAAATCAGTTCACTTTCATCTGAAAAGGTGTAAAACTACAAGCACTTTTGTGGGTGCAAAAAGCGGGGGGAGACATGCAAAAGACCCCAAAAAATTGGATATGCTAAATTGTCAACTACTGCTTAAAGCTTTTATTAATACAGATTGTATGCACCTGAAAATTACAAGGTTCATTCTTGTTTTGTGCATTTGATTATATTCATCCAGACATTGCTCCACAACATCACTGAACTGCTGAAGGCTTGGAATTTCAACATAAAGTCTTTCATCTCCCTCAAGTTCTGGACTCATGTAGTCACCAAAAAACAAACTTCTCATGTTCTCTTCTGTTACCTTGGTAAATATTCAACAAATTATGAAGTCAAGTTTAGTATTTAATGAACATATTCCTCATTGGAATTTTAGAAAACAAAGGAGAATTTAGACAGATAGTGCAGACACGTGAACAAGCACTCTGAAATATTTTGACTCACAGGGAACACACAACTCAATATTATCTATTTCCCATATTAATCAATGCACATTCTTAATCATTCTTGGAACATATTTGGCTCAATTAGCTATTAACTGCCTCATAATCATGACCTTCAGATTACACCAAATCTATGTATATATGTTTAGCAATTTTCAATATATTATGAAATGAACAATTAAGTCCACAAAATTATTTTGCCTATACATCAATGAAATGACAGGGGAAGAAAAAAGAAAAAAAAAATCAGAAAAAAGGAAGACAAGGCATACAGTATAACATGATTATGCAATACTTTAAATACTAAAATTTCATAACTATTACATAATGCTGTGTACCATGCCGTAGCTCAGTCACGGGCTAAATTTAAAAAAGGAGTATCTTCTTATCACGTTTACTCTTTTTTTTTTTCCCCACAGAAACCACTTTTTCCCAATTCAACTCGAATTCAAAGCACCTTTGATCCAAAATTTCACCTGTGATTGAGAAACTTCATAGTCTTAAATTTATAATAAAAGCAATTTGCAACAGGTTAAACTTGATACTCACAGGTGTGCTTTCATGCTTCAGGTGTGCAAAAACTGAATCAAATGCTTCTTTGAAATGTTCTTTGACAACGCGTTTTATTAAATTGAACAACCAGGCCCTATCATTGTCTTCCACTAGACGGTCATAGAAGACACGAAAGACCTCATGTACAAAGAGACGAATCATTTCCTGTTTGCTTTCAATTGATTGTCTCTTAATGAGCAAGCAGCCATGGATAACACGTGAAAAATCTCGTAGGTTGAATATATAATGAGATTTGGCTGGTGTGGGCAAAAGATTTTTGATGGCTTTCTTATACACCTTAAGATAATAAGCACAAAAAAAATCCAAAATCAACAAATCAGTAACATCATCTATATTATTACAAGAAACTATAAATGCCCTCTAAAACTGTATTTCTGCAAGAAAAACATTTTACTCGTAATAATCCCTAATCACGTTTCAAGATCCTGAAGTCCTCTGAGTGTATCAGATGCGCCTCATGTAGTTCTTTATAATGTTTATAATAGTTCTTTATAGCGTATGTCTACCGCTAACCTAACTGTAGCAAGTGAGAAGAAATCTGTTATAGGACCAGGAATACCACTCAGATCCCTTGACTTTCTTTAATTATATGATATCCTCCTTCAAGTGAAGGACTGAATGATATATAATTGTAACTTCCTAGATTTTTACTTGTTAAAATCTATGTTTGCCTATCTACAAATTACTCAAAAACAAATAAAGAGTCAATAAAGATGCTGAAGTAATAGGCAGATCAAGGGAAGTGTCTTTTGACTATGTTTTGCTCTATTCTGGAGCACATCAGCTGTTGGTAGCTCATGCTGTATGACAGAAATAGTGTCCTTTCTCACTACATTCAACATCAATAACATGAAGTGAATGCTGACAGAGGAGGCACTTAATCTGTCTCCGTATACTCAAAGGTGAAGACAATTATGAAACATCAACCTGATAAAAAAATTGTACAGTAAAATCAAATGTTACAGGTTTGACTATATCCATGATAATGAGTACACATTTCACCTGTTGTCCCATTTCTAAAGCCAATTCCAAAGCCCAGTTATTTTATTATATATAATACATATTATATTTTATATATACTATATTAAATATATCTTCTGTATAGTCCTAGGATTTGAAGGGTTTTGCTTATCAAGATGAAAATTCCTGTTACAACAGATTCTCTAGGAGGCAAATGAGCAGGAGTCTAACAGTATGAACAAAATGTGACACAGTCTGATGAGAAATACCTGCATGACTGTATTAAAAGACAACACTGAAATTGGTCTAAGATGTATCTTGACAAAGCAAAATGTTTCAAATACATAGTAATAAGCATTCAAATAACTAGTAGCTGCTGCTATTATTTTACTATTCTATTACTATAGTATTATACATATGTATCTAGGGGAGGACTTTGTAGAGTAGGGCAGATGGTTGGACTTGATGATCCCAAGGATCTCTTCCAACCTGAATTATTCTATGATTCTATGATTTTCTATTTAAGGCAGCAAAACTTGCCTGAATTATTTGAATTACTTTGTTTGCTTGTTTGCTTGTTTTTGAACCTACAAAAAGAATTCCAGTGGCATTAGCCAGTCTTGTGGTTCATACATTGAATGTATTACCTACCAATAGTTCTGAAATACCAACTCTGCAAGTCCTTAGAATGAGATGGATTCAATCTTGGATGCGTATAAGCAGAAGTAGCGGAAAAGTCTGAGAAAGGCCACAGTTTGCAGTAGAAGTCAGTCATGTCCCCTGCAAAACTTCAGCCAATTGACTTTGCCTTTGAAGCTGAACAGATGTTCTGACTTCACTGAACAAATTAAAGGAAACTTCCATTAAGGTATTTGCCTCTTACCTCTAAAGTGGCAGTGACAATTTGATTTCCAATTGTGAAGAACTCAGAAGAAAATTCATTAGTCCGTAAGTAGAAAGATACTATGGTAGAGAAGATGCGGACCATTGTTTCATCACTAAAAGGATTAATAGTGCAAACGTTGAAGTGTCGCAAAAATCGAGGGGTAACAGGATTTCTCCCACCGCCTGGAGGCCCCATAGCAGCAAGTAACTGTACATCAAGAAGTGTAATTTTTGATGTGTCCTTTAAATCATACCTTCAAAATAAATTCAATGTGACATTTAAATAGTTACAGATACAGCACATTTGTTACAGCTTAGACTCATCTGTTTTACGGAGTACTCTCTGTATGTATAACATATGTACATAAAAATACAGTATTACATACTAAATACTATGTTTTTCATATATATTTTTACATTTTAAAACCAAAAACTACACCAAAACACTAGAACAACTAGTCCTATACCTATGGCCCAGTTAGTCTCAACTAATGCTGGCCTAACAGAAAGATCAGTTGTTTAAACTGGGTTGCATAGACCCTGATGAAAAAATTTTGAGACAAATATTAAAGCTGCAACATGGCAAGATACATTATCTCTACTCAGGAGCTACAGATACTTGAGCCTGGAATCACAAAAGTAACAGCGTTTGAGAAGTGCCTGGAATCACAGAATAATTCAGGCTTGAAGGGAGCTCAGGAGACCACCTGTTCTAATCTAAGCAAAGCAAAAAACCTCAAAGGCAGGGAAGACCTTTAAATAATTTTTCTTCATGCTTATTACCAGATCTGATTCCATTGTTATTTTAAAAAATGGTTTTGAAATGTTCTTAGAAATTTTTTTGTGATCTTAGGTAACAGTAAAAGCCAATGCAATGAGTAAAATCAAAACTTTCATGTAATTGCATATTAAAAATATATATAAATATATAAAATCATATATATATTAAAAAATATACAAAATCTGCCAATTTGCCAATTTATTCTGAGAAGGAAGAAAAAGGAGAGAAACAAGGAACTGCATTGGAAAAAAGAATAAAAAATGAACATATTAAGTCCCTTAAAGAGCAACACAGAAGTTGCTTCAACTTTAAATAAAATATCTTTACATAAACCAAAGCTATCGTAACATTTACACAGCACTTTAAAAAGATTTTGAAAGCACGATTCAAGTGAATAAATAATTATAACAGCAACAAAAAAGTTTCAATTGAATTTCAAATAATTACCAAAATCCATGGTCACAGAACTGCCTTAAAAGTTCTATAGGAGGCTGTGCACCATACTTCTCCAAAGCAGGCATATTCAGATCATCTACAAAAATAACACACTTTTTTCCCATTGGAGGGCCAAAAACTCCTTTGCGCCTCTTGTCCAGCCTGGCCATAATAATGTTCTATAATGCAGATGACAGGAACATTCAAAACATAGATTATATATTCATAAATGTTATCTTTTTGAAACATAAATTATCTGTCCTACTAACCTGGGTCTGATTGGCACTTGTTCGAGCTGAAAAATTAATGAAGAATGGAAAGTAGCGCTCATTTTCCAAGTTGTTCATTAATTTGTCCTTGACATACACAGATTTCCCGGTACCTGTTGGTCCCACTAAAAGCAGCGGTCTTCACAAAGAAAGACATAAAGCGTACAGACAGCAGAAATCTAACAAACTATAAACTAATTGCAATTAGAAGTCAAAAGGTCTACTAACTTGCCCTGCTTTTTCTAGCTCTCAAAACATTCCATGCCTTAAGAAGAAACTAAAATGTTTTAACATATTCATATAACCCTCTCATAATTTTAGTTTCCTCCTACTGACGAGCTAAAAGGGACAAAGAGAAAGAGACATTTCACATTCCTTCATTCTACTGGCTTTGGAGAATGAATGAACATACATGGGAGTTAAATTTCTCCTGTCAAGTCTTGCAGTAGTTTAAACTTCATAAAACTTTTGGCCTTGAAATTTAACCTGAGCCTGTTTTATATTTTATTCTCTTGTATGATCTGACCATAGATAATGTAACTCATTCTGATATGACTAAGCAAAGAAAAAAATATATATATATTTCATTACCAAAGAAGGAGAGGAAAAAAACCTCTTTGGGTTGTTGTTACAGCATTACTGGAATGAGCATAGCAAAACTGGATTATAATAAGACTTCATAAAAAACCAAACAAACACAAAACCAGACTTATTGGCAACAAATTACATTGTTTGTAGTAAATGTCTGTTTTTAACAGGCCAAATAAACTTTGAGGGCTTGATAAAAACAATTCAGTCAATGGAAAGAATTAGAGATACTTCTGCATATGACCAATGAAGTGAAGTAACTTACTTTTCATGGGTAACGAATAGCTCTATCAAGTAGGTATATCGGACTGTATCCATGGTTGGGACTATAATATCTTGAATCTTCAAATTTTTATCACTGTAATTAATATTTTTAATAAGTCCATTCCAATGAACCCAACATCCTCTGCCTTTTAGCTAGAAAGAAATACAGATGTAACATAGAATGGTGTTACTTCTATACATATGGAAGGTTTTCTCTACTATTTCACTTTTGAAAATGAAAATAACAACTTTTAATAAATTAATTAATATTTACTATTTCAGAAGTTCATATATTTAGTTTGCTTTATCTCACTAATCAAGTGTTTAAGTACTTACCTAAGCTCAGACTCCTTTTTTCTTAAAAATTTTATTCATCCAAAACAAACAAAACCATAAAAACCCCAACAGAGGAAGATATGCCAGTGTAATTATAATCTAAATTTCTAATGTATACCATAAACAAAACTGTAATATAAGCAAACTGCCAATGGGCTCAATAACCTGCTTTCCTTCTAGACAGCCCATATCTTTCCTTCTATATGAAACTAGATTTGAGTCTCAGCTTTAGCTACAGAATAACTATAATGTGGAAACATTCTACTGTTACTGATGGGCATATCTTGGTATTTTCTTAAAAAAAATAAATAAAATTGGTCAGCAGGTTAGTATTAAAAAAAGAAAAATAAATGAAAATTGCACTTTGGGATTTAATGCAACACCCTACAACATCCAACAAGCTTTGTAAAGTCAAAATATCCATCCAGCTATAGTTTCCTTCCATTCAGATGTAAGAATCTACTTCTGTCAATGCAGGTGCAATCAATCATACCTCATACATGTAGTCATAGACCAAGCCTTTCTCTTCAAAGGGACACTCCCATTTTCCCACACTTGTTGGCAAAGGATTTATTCCAGATTTCCCAGCCAAAGTTTCCCTCATGAAATTATCAAAGATTATCCTGCTGTCACCATCACAAGTTCCACCGATGGGCCAAATTGTTGCAAAAGCAAAGCAACCCTGCAAGGGCAGAAAGATGAGCAGCTGTCTAAGAAGCTGACATATTATACACATCTTATACAGTCTGAATAGCAAACGGAATTCTGGAAAATATCATTAAGCAGATAGGTGTTACAAGTTAGTCCTGGTCCAAAGAGATTTAGAAACCTGATTAAAAACAGAGCAAACAAAAAACCTTAATCCAGGATGTAAATATATGACAAAAAATGAAGGCCACTGACTTAAGCATTATGTCACATGATGAAGCCTGAGAAGAGTTCAATCATATGGTCTCAGGGATTTTCTAATGGCAAACCAGGATCTAGGAGTTTTCTAATTCTATTTTAAATTAATACTTTTAAGTTCTGTTTTCTTCAGTTTTTCGTAAGAACAGTCATGTAAGACAGACAGAGCATACAATTAATATAACCCTCAAAAAACACTCTCCCCAAGGAAATCTTGCTCAAACAAGCCTACCAGTATTACATGAGCACATATTTCCTTTAAGGAAATAAGACACTTTGCTTTGACAATTATTTGGTTACACACATATTTAGCAAAAACACTATTTATCCCAGTTACTTGGAAAAATAGAAAAATATTTAATCATATTTGTTACTTGTACATGAGACGTTTCTCATTTGGGCACTTCCAAAGTTTTTGGGGAGGCAGGAAGGAGGTAGTGGAATTTTTTCACGTCTCTTATCCCAAATTGTAGTTGTTTTGATTAGTCCAATTATTTTTGAAGATAGCATATGCAGAAGCAGATACACATATTTCTACAGGCTAGAAAAAACCAACCATAATCCATGTACGGATGTTTTTGTTGGTGGGATCTTCTTGCACAGTCTTACAAATCAACATTTCAAAAAGGCGTGTAAGAGCCACTACAACATTGGTATCGCTTGTAGGTACCAGTTCCTAAGAGATACAGAAGAATTGATGTTATATTGGGCTAGTTTATCTTCTGGAGCTAAAATACAAAATAACTAGATGATTATCTAATTCTGAACAAATATTTGCAGGCAAGGTTTAAACTGACTTTTATTCAAAAAGCCATTTGCCCTCCTCTACCCTTGAAACATCAAGACATTTAGTTTGTTAATCATGTTCTCAGCTACCATGTGACCACTACAATCATACATCTTAAAACAATAAAAAACCAAACCCACAGAAGTAATTACAATAATAGAAGAGGAAAAGCTAAGCGCTATATCATGCAGGGCTCACAAGGAGCTACATGCATGTTTCCCTAACACTTAAAAAAGTACTTCCCTATTCAACATGACATCTTAAAAGAAAAATATATATCTATGAAATTCTCTTGGGAAGACTTTCCACTCACCACTTTAAATACTTGTTTTACTTTTTAAAAGAACACAGTGAAACTATGATCAACTTACAAGTCTTAACTAACATTCTCATTTTAATATTCCAAACTGGACCCTTGAACTGCCTTTCCCCAAACAACAGGAGGCTGTATATTCAGTCTAGTTGTGCTTGTCATGAGAGAATAGTCCCTCCCTGCCAAGGGTAACAGAATGGGAATGACCACCTACTACTGCAGGAAAAAAATGGCAAAAAATACCTTGCACTGTTTCTGACGGAGTCTTAATGCTGGTGGTACTAACCAATCAAACAGTCCCTGCAGAAGATCTTGATGTCCCTTTAAGTCAAGAGGTTCGGGCAGTTTACTCAGCCAAGAAGTCACAAGTGGCCTCCAGCCCAGTTGAGAAGGTTCCAAATAAATCATGCCACAACGACTGACTGTAGCAGGCTAAGGAAAAATTGTAATCTCATTTTATCATACATTTAATATATTGAAGTTTGGTTTATATTTTCATTAAATACAAAACTTACTGATGCCTGGGAAAGATCCATTGTTTCAAAAATAAGACTCATCTGAAGGGACATTTGGATGATTTCCCCACTCATCAAACAAAGCTTTAATAATTAAAAAGAAAAAAATCACAAGGAAGATTAGGGAAAAAAAACAATCTGTAAATTATGCTTCCTGTCACAGGAGAGTTCTATATGAAAATCAGCAAAACCAAGTATAAACAAAGGCAAGGTCTACCACATAAAATGTTTAATCACTTGGAGCACTAATTATTTTTTTCAAGCTTTAGCTGAATTCTTCTCTTAAACTGTAGTAGTCCATATTATCCTATCAGTAGGTTCATCACAGGTAGCTATCATCTTGCATATGACAGGATAAAGAAAAGACAGTAAGCAGAAAGGAGAAAGGACATCTGCTGCGATTGTTGCTAATACTGAAGCCTTCCAACTTATCAAAATGAAAGTCCAGTTTGAGTACTTTGATACACTGTCATCCAGAACTTGAAATGTCATCCCCAATTTTTATATTCCCTTTGAGATTCCAAAGGCCCATTTTCAAAGGTGCTGTTTGGTTACAACTCTGATGTTGATGATCAATGAGTTGATTCTGTGATTATGATTCCAATAAAATAAAAAAAGAAAAAGTTAAAAAAAAAAAACCAAACCAAGCCAACAAGAAAAAGCCCAACAAAAAAGCTTACAACTTGTTACCAAAGCCACCTTGCATTTGCTCTTTTCCAATGCTAGGCACTGCTGTTTGCATTTCTGGTTTTATATGTAGAATATTTTCAATATGTTACTTTTCTTTTCATTTAGGCATTTATTTTCACTGAATGATACCTTTTTGTTGTCATCCAGAACTGTGTTCATGCTTTCTATCCACAGAGTATCAATTGGGCCATCAAAGATAACCCATTTGCGTTCAGGAGTCTCAGACGATGCAAATTCTCGGAAAGTATTAGCAATTATACCATCCGTCCACTAGAGGGGGAGAACGCAGGAATGAAAAGACATAGTGTACATAGTTCAATTTAAACTGCAAATAACAGAAAAGCCCTCCATTTCCTTTTAATTGTTCTTCTCTTGTTCTGCAGAGAGCAGAACATAACTTGGCAGTTTCACTGAGGGTCACGCAACATCAGCAAATTTTAAAATAGTGGGTTTTTCACTTTAAAAGATACTATAACAAACAGAAGATCAGCAATTCAATTTACAGAAACTTAGAGGTTCCTCTGTCTGCCCTGTCTTGCACCTGTTTTTCCCCAGAGTCACCCTGAGTTTCACTATGTCACATTCATTTCTTCATAGTGTTTCTTCTCCAAATGTAGGCGTCCCACTTGGGGACCCATGAGTTCATAAGATTTTCTAGACAGTTTTCGTATTACTTTGATTACTGCTTAGGAATATACAGAAAAATTAATACAGTTAAGTTTGGTATGATTTTCTAGCATGGGTGTGTTCTCACAGGATGCAACTATATGAGGACAATGACCCTCAGGCACAGTATTTCTCGTTTTTGCATATTTAAACGTACATAACTGCATACACACTTGGTATTGAATTTATTTTTATACACTAATTTAAAACAAGACATAAAAGTATTAGTTAAAAAAAAATTAAAATTGTGTTCTCATCTGTGTTTAAAATCATTAAATTATGAATTCAATTACTTACTATCCAGAATAATGGAGGTCTAATACATACAGAGGAAAAGGAAAAAACCAAACCAAAACAAACCAAAAAAGCACACTAGAAATACTACAAAGGAGAAAAAGCAGACAAGATTCCTGTCTTGAACTCATACTGATAGGTTTGCCTCTTTTTCCTTTGTTTAAACCTAACCAGTAATTTAATTTATAGCACAGCCCTACAAATACTGTCTGGAGTCCAGGGAATGGATGAAGAAATGCTGTCTGGAATTGGGACTTAAAACCAGAAGCAGGAGCCTTGTACATTGTCTTTCCTGCCCCTGAAAACAACTGTGAATGACACCATGCATTGACCTGAAGTCAGAAGATACTAAAGCATATCAGAACACAAATGCACTCCTACAAAGCTATGAGAGCCACAGCAGGTGAGAGAGGAAGAAACATACAAAAGCAGGCAATTACTATACACTATCTTTAAAACATACATTACCTCATGCGATACTGCATCAAACTGCCCAAAAAGCTGGCCCATAGTGATCGATTTTGGATTCACAGTTCTAAAAATTACTTTTTCTTCTTCACCATAACCATGTTCTTTCATAAGAGACAGTGTATCTGCCAATACATGTAGAATTTTGGTCTTCCCAGAAAAAGATTCCCCTACCAGCATAAAGCTGTTAGATGGGAAACAAAAAAAAAGCGCTATTAATAAATTTGTCTTCCAATTTAGACTTTTACAGAACACACAAAGGCCAACAGCATCATATATATACTTAAGGTTAATTTTCACCAATTTTTGGAAAACAAGAGCAACTAAGTCTGGTTTGTATACATGAAACACTATTTAGACAAAACCAATTCATTTGCACATGCAAATCTAGCTGCACAGCCTAGATTGTTGTACGCAAGTTGTCTCAAAAATACAGATTTACCACTACTTCATTCATTTGCTGAATTACTGTTTAGTTTCTTTTCAGTCTAGACAGAGTTAATAAAAAAATTTCTCAAAGAGCACCAACAGTAGGAACATGTACTACACACATCCCCAAGAAACCCCACAAATATCAAACCACCTTTGCCCACATTTGAAACTAATATTTTTAGTCACCCAGCAGAGGGATTCAACTGTAACATTCACACTGGAAAGATTAATTAATGAGCTGAATATTAGCAATCATATGACTAATGTCATACTGTGTATATTTTCTCCACACAGTTGCTATTCAGCCATAAAAGTCAGTAATAAAATGGCAGAGATCTGATAACTAGTATTTTAATATAGACAAACTTTTACAGTCCTAAGTGTTCACAATACCAATACCTGCACCTAAAAATCATTACACGTGAGTCTACTTCTGATAGCAAGGGTAGTACAATTCCCCAGATATACATGGACAAGCACTTTGGTACATGTAAAAGCAGTATTGGTGACCAACTTTTTGTACCAATACAAATTGAAGCATTTTGCCATCCTTAAGATCTTTTATATTTCATATAAATAACTTACATTTCATATAAGTCAAAATTACAACAAATATTGCTTGTGAAACAGTGATGAGCACCTTACCCATGTCTAACTATCATCATTTCATACGTCTGTATCATTTTCTCTAGAAAAGCTTTCACAGGTTGAACATTATGTCGAATGCAACATTCGCTGGCACATTCTAGAAAATCCTAAAATCAGAACAGATCATAATCTTATCATTGTTACTATTTAAGTTAATGTCTTGAGACAAAGTAGAATACTTTGCGCTAATCAATAAAGGTTTCCAATTAGTTAAGAACTGAAACACTATTAATCAGAATACGCAAAATATCACTGGAAAAAAAGAATCACTTCTCTACTTCATATGCTAGGAGTTAGCTACAATTTTTATTTTGAGGAGAAGGTATATCACCATCAGAAAACCAACAGTGTGCTTTGGAACAATATGCTTTTAACAAGAGTCTAGTATTTAATGGAAATTTTTGAAAATGTAATCCATTTTGTCTTTTCCAATATGCTCATCTTCTTCCCAACCTTCCTCCTACAAAGGAGCTATGCTTTGTTGATGTTAATTAACAATTTCATTGCTAATTAAAATAACAAAAGAAAATACAAACACAAAATTTAATCTCACTTAATTATGTCCAAAAATTAGGGAAGAAAAGAGGAAAAGACTCTAAAATTTGATAAATCCGCAGGTCAATTGCCGATCTGTAGTATGCCTTACACAACCCTGAGTAAGGGAACTCAGATGTGGATTATACTCAGAACAGACACAAGAATTTTCTTTGGTACTAATTTTCACTGCAAACATTCAGCAATTTTCCTTATCTCGCAATAGCTCACAAATTACTGTACTACTTACACTGAGTTAAAAACAAAAAAGCACCACATACCAAACTACAATGATTACAACTGAGGAAAATTACAAGTATGCTTACATTGTAGTCTGCATCGGGAAGCTTGACTCCAGGAAATAGATCACTAGTTATACCCATGAACAGAGGTATATCATGTGACAAAAATTTGGGCTCGTTCACATCCTTAATGGATCTGAGAAGCTAGGAAACAAACATACATTTTATGTTCTTATTAAAAACACAGAATAAGCTGTTCAGCAATTAAAACAATCTAGTGTGTAACAAAGATTAATCAAAGGGTGCCTTTGATAAGCAGTTAAGCACAACTGTGTGATCATCAGCACAGCACTAGAAAGAACAGCATGTATTTTATTATCGTCACTTCCCAAACGAAGAACCACGGATCAGTAATGTGACAAGACATGGTGGAACTGCCGCCAGAACTCAGAACTGCGCCCATCTGTAAAATTCCATAAAAATTATTCCCTCAGGAACTCACCAATATATCTTCATCTTCTGTGGGAAATTTCAGTTTTAGATTCCCAGCAGCCACCAACACAGCTTTAACTGCTCGCATACCGTAGTCATAGTGATACTGAGAGGAAAGCTGTTCTGAACAAAGCCTGTAGGTCATTACTATCTTCACTGACAATGACTTAGCATTCAAAAATCCACATGAATAGAGTGAAATTTCTGCTATCAGAGCATAGTTAGGAACCATCATGGCTACTGTTCGGAAAAGAACCTGAAATACATATCCAAAGAAATATCTTGAAACCATTAATTGAGGAATGGAAAGTAATTCAGAACTTTTGCAGGTAATGGATCAGTATTCATCCCATCACAGCATTTTTAACTGAAAACAGTAACAGCATTTAAAATTAAGTACTGCTTAGTATGATTAGGTAAGCTGTGGATCATTTAAAAGAGTTAGGCTGGAACGCAGTGGCCTGCAGTACATTTAGAAACCAATGAAATAGAAGAACTATCAATGTTTGCAACCCGTGACTCAAGAGGAAGCTAACACATGTAAGCTGCCAGCAATATCCACCTCAATGTACAATCCAGTGCAGAAAAGACATTGTCTCTCCCAGCTCTTCCCTCATCACTGTCTCAAGAATGCAGTTAGCTCTTTACACAGACACATCCAACAGAGCAGCGTGCGAAGGCAGGTGTACACAGCAAGTGAGAGAATGCACTTCCTTTAAGTGACCTGCAACTGCTATACTCTCTGTGCTGCATTAACTCTGCTTTAAGTTGGCATTCACAGTATAGTTCCCCCTGAGGCAACTTGCTTTGGCCCAGTAGCTCTGTATCATGTTGAGTCTTAAGGAACAGATGCTGTTCCAAAAGGCTCCAGATTACTTAAAGCCAAGCGTCCTCTATGAAACAAGCTAATCTAGTCAAAACAATCATCTCAAAGACTTTATTTAGTCAGGTAACCTAAGCAAATTCATCACATGTATTGTGTAGTTTGCTAACACCTCTTTTAAAAAGGAGTACAATAAATGCCATGTAAAACTACTTTTTTAAGGCCTTTTTTCCAACATACAACTCCGTCTTTAAAAAGTTAGCATCCAAATCTTTAAACTACGCACATCCGGACAGATGCCAGTTTACTTGCTACAGCATTACATTCTTTGGCCTGGAAAATCATAATAATGAAAAATACTAACAGACACAAGAAAATAAAAAAAAAATAGTTCAAATTCCTTCAAAAAGAACAGAGTATTTGCCAGGGGAGGGAGAGGAAAAAAAAAAAAAAAAAAAGAGGCTTAGTGTGCATAAATTGTATGACAAATCTATGTTTATAATCCAGGTGGTACAGTATGAATTCATACCAGCAATGCAAGTGTCCCTCTTTTTTTCTTTTTTTTTTAATTAATTCTTAAGAAGCAGCATGTCTTTTATTATTTTACCTTTAGATTATCCGGAAGTTCAGATCGTCCTGCGTAACCTGGATTCATAGTAATAGCTACAAAACAGTTGGGGTTAAGCTTCAGTTCAGTTCCTTCAAACACAAATGTTTCTAGCTTTGTCTGTATGGCTCTCTGGATGCAAAGGATCTGCTGTGCCACAACAGACAGAACTTCCAGTTCAATGCGATTGAATTCATCGAAACACGCCCATGCACCCGATGAAGCCAAACCCTTGAAAAACTGCAAATGAAGAAAGATGGCAATAATATTGTTAACAGAATCTTAGAAGATTCAAAAGAAACTAAGAGTATCACGTTGGAAGTTTAATTACATGAAAGATACAATTACGATAATAATATCTAAGGCTGTTTAGAGCAAAGATCAGTGATGTACTGGAGAAGAAAGTCTTTTCTTGTTTTAAAGAAAGCTAAATCAGAAGATCCCGATCCTGTGAACTCTTGTTTCTTTCATGTTTTAATTAGCAACTTAATAGGATTTTACAAAGCACAGAAAATTAAGCACATGTAGAGACCAGTACATAGTGTCCAAGGGTAGCAGGCCGCATGTGCCACATTTATTCAAGTGTCTCTGCAAAGTAGGGACCCTATAATTTTCATTCTAAAAAAATAAAATACAAAATACATTTGTTTTCTATTTACCTTTCCCATTGCCAGGTAATCGAGGCCATCAGAGCAGTTGAAGACAACACACTGAACAGCAAGAGCTTTAGCCAAGTCTTTGGTGGTCTCTGTTTTACCTGTCCCTGCTGGACCCTCTGGGGCACCACCAAGGTTTAAATAAAAGGCTCCAATCTAAAAAACAGAGATAGTTTATGGAAATTACTTGTACTACATTAATATGAAATTATTCTGAATGAAAATGTTAAACTAAATCGAACTAGATAGTTTCATACAATCATTGTATCTAACATTAAACTGATGGTTGTACTAATTAAAACATAATCTGAAGTTTACTTACAGCTTGGAAATATATACAAGAGAATTGAATTTTGACCCTAACAGAGAGTTTAGTTTTATCATGATCATGATCATGATTAATTACTGAAACTTCCTTAGACCCAATCTTTCAGTTCTTTCTTAGATACATCTTTCAAATTAAATATGATGCAATCACTTGGCTGCTACTCTTTCCTATCTCTGTTTCTCCTTTAATATATTTTTTCCTCTTTTCTTTTTCTTTCCCGCGCTGCCCCCCTTTGTTGCATGTGTATTCCACTGACCACTTCATATTCTCTCCTATAACATACTGGTTATATATATACCTGAAGTAGGAGGAAACTCTGGCAGAAAAAAATGAACTTGCAGACTCTAAACAAAACCTACTTGGCTTCCAATCTGCATTACAAGGCTCTGTCTATATTGAGAAGCACTGGGAACACTATTAAAAATTTGGTGGACAAAAGACAAGACTTCCATTTGCACAAGTGCCAGGCTTATAACAACTTTGCTCCAAGATTCAAGGTCTGTGAGCCTAAAAAAGAAACTAGCTGCATCACCCTCTCATATCAATGGACCTTGATGTTTTGACAAACAGCTATCAAGCATCAGCTAAACCCATACCATAAA
The DNA here is from genome assembly GCA_013400055.1 of Nycticryphes semicollaris. Taxonomy (NCBI): domain Eukaryota; kingdom Metazoa; phylum Chordata; class Aves; order Charadriiformes; family Rostratulidae; genus Nycticryphes; species Nycticryphes semicollaris. The sequence continues at coordinate 498,904 of VXBJ01006516.1, read as the reverse complement.
AATTTACGCTACAAAGAGAGCAAAAAACTGTCTTCAAGAGATATCTTTAAGGTCCCTTCCAACACTAACCATTCTATGATTCTGTGATAATTCAGGCTTTTTCAGACCTTTTCTTTCTTAAATCCCACAGAGTTTGTGATTAGGTCTCCACAGCATGAAAATTACCATCCCGGAACAGAAGGAGGATGGTTGCCCAGCAAAAACTTGAAATCGTACTCCAGCCAAATAAACTGCAGCAAATGATAGTCAGAAAAGTGATAATCTGAGATGACTTTGGTAACTTTCAGTTGTCATCTCAGTTGAGGAAAGACCAATACAATAAAAAACAGTTCTAACAAGAGCAGGGATACTAAAACGTTGCCAAACTGTTGTACTAGTCTTAGGAACAATATGCTCACAAGTGGATCCTTCTCCACTTTATTCAGCATCCACAAAATATCAGAAAAGGATTTTGTGTTCTCATAATCTAAACAGCCATAAAAATATTGGGTGTTTTTGATGTTTGTATTTTATATAACAATCCACTAGGGCTTCAGTCAAGTTGGTGAGCTGTCCAGATTTGTTGTTATAATACAGTTTCATGTTCAATATTCTACAGAGATCATGATCTTTGAAAACTGCATTTTAACCGAAATGCCAGAGTCTGACAGTAACTGGAAGCCCTAAAAGTACAGCTGCAGCAAACACTGTAAGAAATACCATATTACATTAAATACAATACTTAGTAGGATGAGGGGAAAATCATACCAAGGTGCGGTAACACCTGTCTGTAAGAGGAGTAATGACAAGACGAGGTGAGTTTCCAAGGTATTCATAGGCATATTTTACATTGCAATTAATGATGCAGACACGAACTTCCTCAGATTCCCAATAATACCGTAGTTGTGCAAGCCACTGAAAGTCTGTTTCACTCTGCACACCTGATAAACACAGAATTAAAAGCAATCATAAAAGATGTTTTGGATAACTGGATTTTGTATTAGGTTTAAATTTAAAACCGTTCTGAAATAATTAACGTTGATGCTCACATCTGAATACTCTCAGACATATCTTAATACTGTTGTGTTTCAGGCAGCAAAATCAGATTGGTTAACTAATTTTATTTAGCTAAGTATTAAGACACATGTGAAGAAAAGTATTTGAAAAGATAATCACCACTTTCAATCATTTCCATAACGACATCTCTAGCATGAACATCAATAGTAACCAAGGCCCCCAGTGTAGTCCTTGTTTGCTTCGACAGTTTTCCTCTTACCAGCTCTACAATATCATTAAGTTGAAGCTGAAGTTTATCATAATAATCCTTTAAATCCTAGGAGAAAAAAGATAATTGTAATTATGGAACTAGTTATAAGACAGTTTCAAGTGTCCCAGACTTCTTTGTGTTGATTAAATGTCTTAAAGGAGATTGCTTATTAACCCATTCTTTCTCATTGTCATGTTTTTACATTAACTTTTCTCTCATTCACAGTTATATATCTGTGTTTCAAAGCTATGCTTTAATCTGTGCTTGCCCTAAACAAGAATTTTCACCTACTTGAATCAAAGGTATAAATCACTGTACAAAAATTCATGTATATCAAACTCACATGCTGATCATTTTCCAAAGTCTACTTTGATTGTAGAAAAATATTTGATTAAGCAAAATACATTAGCTGAAACAAAAAATTAACAATGATTTAAAAAAAAAGATTATGCATTACAAAGTACCTCTGGTCCCTTGCAAAGAACTTCATGTACCTCATTGGTCCAGAACATTTGAGACACACACAATACTACTTGTCCAGGCCACTCCAAAACCCATCTTTTTCTCTCAGTCTCTAGATATGCCTGAAAGAGTTAAATACACTATACAAATACAGTGTCAGTGCGTATATATCATAACGTAATGCAGACTCAGAATGTGATCCTATTAGCATTCTTTGCTAAAAAAATACTATTTTCCTATTTTTAAAGTCCAAATGAACTTTTACATGCTCTGTTCCCCTTAGATTTGCACTTTGTTATCAAATAATTTTAAAGATTCTTGCAATTATCTTTCTATATTTTATAAATATTCACATCTTGCTAACTTCATACAAGGAAACATTTTCTGGCTAACAATTTTCTTTTGGGAGGGAGAAAACATATTACAAGTGTTGCATTTCAAACTTGTAATTAAATAAAATAACTTGAGTAATTAATTTACATTTGGTGATACATCCTATAAATACAGTATTGCTGCCAAGTTTTAAAAGAACTTATATCCAATGTTACAGGAAAACAACCTGATTCTTCTTCAAACTAAACTCTTGCGTATCTCACTGACCTATAAACACAAGTCATGTTAACTTGGTTCTTGCTCCATAACCTCAACTCTTGTGTTCAGGAAGAATTTTAGGAAGCCAAGAGATAGCCTTAAAATAAAGACAGGTCTGTTTGTGCCACAGTTATTAAATTACCACAAAACCCATACCATTCTTGATCTAGCAATGACATCACGTATACTTTTCAGCATAATATCTTCTACTTGAATTAACCACTTCTCCACTGCACCTCGAGCTTCAGAAGTAGAAATGGTTGAAATGAGTTCTACATGCTCGCCTTCAGAACTATACATGGCTTTAATATCCAAATTGGGAAGGAAATGTAGTTTAGCAATGCCTTCAAAGCACTTCTTCAAGTGAGGTTGAACTCTGAGAGGATCCTTAGTCTCTGACAGGATCTCCAACATTTCATCGTTAGACAAGAAAAAGAAGCTAAAAAAATTGTAGAAAAAAGAAAAAGCCAACTGTATTATCAAGCTACTTTAAAGGCTGACCTTATTCACAGCAAAAACATTCAGAATCTTTTCTTTAAATAGCCAAAACTCATCATACCGGGGAAAGAAGAGACGTTTTTTCTCAAGATAAGCATTAAGCCCTCTCATTATTTTGTCAAGAAGCTCACTACAGTTCTGAAGCTTCTCCAATAACCCTCCCAAGGAAGTAGCAACAAGAACCTGTAACAGTACACACATGCAAAGTTTGAGTTACAAATAAGATACTTCAAGCAGTAGTGAAATTATTCAAATCATGTACAACATGGCTTTGTTCTAAAAAAGGCTAGACAACTGATGCAGTAGTTCACTGTATATACTCTGAAAACAAAAGCATTGATAAAAAAATAAAAGGAAAGAAAAAAGACAATAAAAGCTACTGTTCCCATTTAGTACTATATATTTTCCTTACCTTTGGGTCTTTGACACAATACTTCATAACATCTCTCCAGTGTCTATCCACAGTCTGAAAGAGACGCCCTTCTTCTGGCATCTGTTGCATAATATCCTCAGAAGAAAAAATGGGTTCCAAGTAAAGCCACTGTGCTTGGACTTTCAGCCATTCATCGATAATCTCCTGGGTTTGAATTAAGCAATTTTCCCATTCCTTAATAAATATTATAAGAATGTTACCTTAATATTTCCAAACAAATTACATTAGAGAGAATAAATACAGGAATGGTAGACACTGAGGTAGTTTCCAAGGAGAAAATAAAACTGTTCAGCAGTAAAAAAAGAGAAAAATATTTAGCAGTATTTGGGTTCTTCCACGTATACATGTGGCCAAAAGATTTCAGAAAGTTTAACTTACCCAGAAATTAACAAATGCATTAACAAATTAAACAATAAAGCTGTAATACAGTTGGGCAGACTCTTATTATGCAGATAAAAATGATTTTTTAAAAAAAAAGTACTCATCATACCCTGATTTCTTTGTCAAATGGTTTAACAAAAGGTGATCCTCTCATTGTCTGAGTTTTCATAATCTGATCATCAAGAATAGCTTGAATCTCATCCACTGCACACAGAATATGAATACCACTCTCACGATACACGCTTGTATTGAAGGAAATTGAACCCCAGGTTTCCATCATGGCACGCATTGCTCTCTCCAAGGAAAACTCCTACAGTTTAAAAAGAAAATATTTTATTTTAGTCACTGCATTATTCTATTTTCCAGCTCACTAAGTCAATACATAACCTTATCCAGCTAAATAAGCTGTTTTGCTCTACCAGCATAAATTAACGTCTTGTTATTATTTTTCTTCATATATAATTTTCTAGTGCACAGAAAGTAGTACACTCAGGAAATGCTAATGATGTAACATGAGATGCAAATGTTTACACACTCACTGTTATATCCTAATGAGCCAAAGTCTCACCAAATCTCTTTTGTTGCGTAAGGGCAAAACCAGAAATTCTAGTAAGCCATAAAAGCCATCACTAAGACAGCTGATGTAGTGTTTGTCACCACCGAATCGCTATGCTTACCTTGCTTGCACCTATACTTATAGCTTCAAACTCTTCCAAATAAGGGGCTAGATTCTGCTTTAAAACTTTTCTCAGGGTAGTTCCAGAGTCTGGTGTTAAATCATATCCTACTATAACTGACATCTGCTTCCAGTGACGAGTTCTCATGCCAGGGTTACAAAAGATAACCACAGTGGGAATATTCTCCTGATTGAGGAAAAACATTTATAAGGTAAAAATTGTGATGTGCGTTTTTTCTTAACTTTTTAATCATCTTTGATGGGCATTTAAAGTTCTGCTGCAGTAGCTGATGACATGAAAATATTTTCGGAAAAGTGGAGATGGATCCCTTCAGTTATCCATTCGATTTCTAAACAATTGCAGTAAATTACTTGTATTGGATTTGCAGGGCAAGGTTTTGGTAGTGGGAACACTGTGGAGGTGGCTTCTGTGAGAAGCTGCTACAAGCTTCCCCTGTGTCCAATCAGGCCACCGCCAGCCAGCTCCAAGATGGACCAGCTGCTGGCCAAGGCTGAGACCATCAGTGACAGCGGTAGCGCCTCTGTGATAACATATTTAAGAAAGGGAAAAAGTTACTGTGGAAGAGCAATTGCAGCTAGAGAGAAGAGTGAGAATACAAGAGATACAACTCTGCAAACACCAGGGTCAGTGAAGAAAGAGGAAGAGGAGATGCTTCAGGTGCTGGAGCAGAGATTCAACTGCAGTCCATGATGAAGATCACGGTGAGGCAGGCTGTGCCCCAGCAGCCTGTGGAGGTCAAGAGTGGAGCAGATATCCACCCTGCAGCCTGTGGAGAACCCCACACAGGAGCACATGGATGTGCCTGAAAGAGGCTATGACCTCATGGGAAGCTCACACTGGAGCAGGCTCCTAGCAGGTCCTGTGACCTCATGCAGAGAGAAGCCCACACTGGAGCAGGTTTGCTGGCAAGATTGTGACCCAGCTTGAGCAGCCTATTCCTGAAAGACTGTGGCCCATGGAAGAGACCCATGCTGGAGCAGTTCATGAAGAACTGCAGTCCGTGGGAAGGACATTGAAGAAGTTCATGGAGGACTGTCTCCTGTGGGACAAGGAATTATCCATATCTTGACCCATGAGCCTTTGTTACATTTTCTCTCCCCTGTGCAGCTGAGGAGGGAAGTGATCAAGAGGCTTCAGTGGGTACTTGGCATCCAGCCACAATCAACCCACCACAATACTGAAGATCATCTATCTTACGTTAAATCTGGTTTTCATTAACACAACACATACTCCCATTTCAAAATTCCCAACTACATCCTTAAATGTTGTTCTGCATCCAAAAATTACTTTTGTCCAATATGTGTCCACTCTAATCCATATTCCTAAAACTATAAAAATATCCAAAATAAAATTTTATTAAAATCAGTGGGACATTACAATCTGGAAATGGTGATTCAGAGAGCGTTTGCCCTCTGCAGTAATAGGAGTCTCTGACACTGCTTCATCTACCTGTACCGAATGCTGAATTTAGCATTGTCCCTCAGCATCAAATATGAATTTTCTTACCTTAAAGTCTTTAATCTGCTCCAGAACTAAAGAACACATTGTAACAGTTGGATTTGTTTCTTCTTCTGTCTTCTCCTTTGCTGTTCTGAATTGTGAGGTCTTTTGCAATTCCTGTTGAATTTTCTTCTTCTTTTGTTGGAACAGTCTAGACGCTTTGTATATCTCTCTAAAAAACTCATCAACCTCAGCCTCCATGCTTTCCCCATTTAGTTCCAAAAAGGTACCATCCATCCATCTGAGAAAACCCACAGTTAGAAAACAGAATAACAAACAAATAGTCCACAAATAATCGACATTTTGTTTAGCAAGACAGAAAATGTAGATCACCAGATACTTAAATGACAGCAAAGCTCTTGTTTCCAACTATTCTCATTCTGTGCAAAATTCTAACGAACAACTAAAGCTGGCTTGACCACACTCTTCTATTTGTATAATTCTCTCAAGTCAGTCACATACTGAAACCAAGTGACTGCATGGATTGAGAAATATTTAAGTTAAGCTCTGGGTAGTGATCAATATACGACATCAAAATATACTAGGCCTTTGTATTTTCAAAAAATCCACCATATTTTCTAGCCATATCACATTCTAACTTCCAAAGAGTGTATGAATTGGTAAACAATCTCATTTCATTTAGGCTCAGACATACTACTTTTTTTGTGATAAGATCTAGCCACCACACAGCAATGGAATCATATGAGCACACTTAGATGGCATTTTGGACGGCAGTTATGTTAAAAATTATTTTCATTACATACGGATTGTGAGCTTTCTAGTGGAACTTCTTCCTTTTCTGGTATACAAAATGGCTCACAACTAACCAAATTTTTTCTTCCTAATACAGTTCTTTCACAGAGTTTGTCTTACAGGCTTCACCAGCATGACCAATACGGTTAGAAACTAGTATGCAATATACTAATTTGCATTATAAATGAGTATACACAGGCATACATGTTTTTATGTGCCTGACATATCATGGGGGCAACTGGGATTTATTAGCTTCAGATTTCCGGTTTGCACTTTGAAGTATTTCTTTTTAAAAAAATAAATAAACTGACATATTTTCTCACTGGATTAAAAATAATAAACTTGATATGTAAGCTCTATTATTATTACATTTGGATTGCTTATAATAAACAATCTAACATGAACACCTGACATGAACAAAACCAGCATAAGTATTTTTCTGCACTATCCCTCTTTTAGCTTCAAGAACTGAATTACCTTTTCTCTGCTTTTTGCCATTTCAGTATAAGATGAAAGAGCTTCTGATACTGTTCAATCTCAACTTTTAAATTGCTCAGGAGTGGGAATTCACTCAATTGCCGTTCAAGCAGAATCTCTTCTTTATTTATAAGAGCTACTGTTTCATCAGCCTCTTGTATACTTTTCTGTAGCGCCCTCAGGTCAGCCACATACTGAAATCAAATAATTGTATCTCTTGAGACAAAACTAAGCTATGATCTGAACAGCTATCAAAGTAAGATTTCAAAATATAACAAGCCTTCATATTTATGAAAATTTTAGAAAACATGTGTTATAAACTCTTCTTCTTATCCTTACATATCAGATTAACACTTAGAAAAAATTAATTTGGTTTGATCATTACTGAATTTAAAAGTATAAACATTTTTCAAAATGAGCTTTAAAATCCACTGCTCCAGGAGGCAGCCATAAACATCTTTATGTACCTGACATGTCATAAGGCCAACTGGAATTTATTAGTTTAGGATTTCTGATTTTTACTTTGAACTGTTTTGTTTAGAAAACAAAATTACCAAGCACAATTGTGATATCCACCAATTAAAGCACAAGGCATGCTCTAGCAATTATAAAATACTTCTAGAAATCTGCAAAGTTTTGGAGTCAGTCATCTGCTTTTCATGAGCAGAAAAACGAAGTACTGAGGTTCGTAGTAAAAGAAAAATAACTCAAATTGTTACCTATCACTCTTTCTATTCTGCTATTTTTTCCTTTGGTTCCTCAGTATATCAAAAACAGAGAAGAAAATTCTGATCCCACTGAAGTTATTTGCAAATAATGTCCCTGGGGACAGAATTCCATGCTTTATATAAACCTGAGTAAAAAAATAATTCACTTTATATGTGTGTTTTTTCTCAGTCCTTGCTGGGATCACCTTTCAGTTAATTTAAGCACAACATTATAGTAAACTTTCCTGTAACTTAAACGCTATTGCTGATGAAATACAATAAATGGGGGGAAGGCAGGGGACAGGAGTCATTTTATGAGTTTGTTCATTGAAGCAAGAGGATAATAAATGTTTTGGTTCACATTTGTTAAAATAATTGTTTACTTTAAATTCTAAGTTTCTACCATGACCCCTGTGTATTAAACATACAAAACATTTCTACCCATTTTGTACTAAATGTTAATCAGACCTGTTGCATGCAATCCAGTTCTGAGTATTCTTCAAATTCTGCCACAGAACAAGACAGCTTCTCTATTTCCACCAGTAGCTTCTCACATTTTTGTATAAGTTCTTGCTCTCCGTTATGTTTAGAGCGTTCAATCAGCTACAAAACAATTGATTTATTTTTTAATGGCACAAAAGCAATACAAAAGTGGTTGCAAGTCCTTTCAATTATTAACATACACAGTATCATCTATATTAAGTATTTAGCACAAGAGACAGAAAACAAACAGTACAGATGAGTTACTGTCTTTACAATATTTGAAATTTCTCCAGGAATTGCTTTCTGTATGTCCCATTTAAGTGTGTACAACCTCTATATGTTAACATGGAACTCTTGTCTCAATAATCAGAGCAGTTGCAACTACTGCCTTAAAGGCCTCCTTCAGCAACCAGACAAAAGATAGGAAAGTATTTAAACAAGAAGACAACAAAATCCCCTGCTCCTACTGCTATAGAAGGCAGAAACTCTGGAATGTAAGATCACTCTGTCAGAACAGGGTCTGCACACAGAGGGGTTACTTTTAAGATACCAAAGAAGAAATCAGCCAAGACAGAGAACTCCTTAGGCAAGGTTACCTACTGCCATGCAAAAATTGTGAAGCAGACAAACAGAACTCCAAAGAAGGAACCAGTCTTTTTCTATTTCATTACAATTTATTTTTAATATGTATTGTTAATTCTTCAAACATTTTTAAAAGAAATTATTAGATCTATACTAAATTACTATAGAGAGGCAAAAGAACACCAAAAGGCTTGAGTATCATAGCCACAGAGAAAGAATGCTAGCAAGATAAATACAGAAAAGTGGAAGAAAGGAAGGTAATCTACAGTTACACAGAGAAAATGAGATGTTGCATATTTTCTATTAATGAGTGCTCCCTAAAAACCACATATAAAAACCTGGAAATACATTATTTATGCATGTCATGGTTTGCATTGTACATGTAGATACGTTTAATCTGCTGAGGAAATAAATAGCTCCAGTAAAATGAAAAGTCTAGCAAGCCAAAATATACCATAAACCAAGAAAAAGCTCTTACATCATCATGCTCATCAAAAATAGGGTTAATCTTCTTTGGCCATAATAGAACTGCTGCATTCAGTGCAATGTCTTCAGGATCAAATAAAAAAACATCTAAGAAGTAATTCATTTGCCGATAGCGCTCCTACAAAAAGAGATGTCACAAAACTTTGGGTATCATAGGTCTGTTTAAAATATAAGGTAGGATAATATTGCCTTAAAAGATAAAATAGAAGTCTATATTTTAATGCCTTTTCAGAATTAATAGCTACTTCAGCCAACTGAATATTCAAAATATATATAAAAAGTTACTAAAATCCCTGTCCCATTCATGAGTTTATTTCTCTAAATACGACTCCTGTGGCCTGTTAATCTACACACAAAAATCCCCAAGTTTTTTATTAAAAATAAAAATTCTGCAAAATAAACCTGTGTTTTATTTACAGACCTATTACCAAAACAGAAACATACATATAATCGTACATATAGCAAAGAGCTTCTTATCCAGTAATATTTTTCTGAGCCACACCTTGCACAATTTTTCAATTTATTCTCTGAGCACATGCAAAGTACTACTGCTAATTAGTATCATCTATATTCTGTTTAAACAGTAAATTGCTTCTCGTGTGTTCAAAGTCATGACTGTTTTTACACATAAAATTCTCTATACACTAGTGAGTTACATTTTCACAAATAGCTTTTTAAATAGCTCTGAAATAAGCCTCTAGGAAGAAAAACGTAAACTGAGTGTCTTACAACCTATGATTTTTTAAAAGCTGCATTTCCTCACTGCCATTGAGAACACATGGAATGGGGAATAAGAAGGAAGGCCATATGGCAATTAATAAGCTGGACTTTCCACTTCTGTCTGAAGTAAGACTGAGGGTACAGTTAATTCATACATGCAGCATCACCAGACAAAAGTCTCTGTGCTCCAGAATGAATTCTGTATTTGTACACACCAGCATGTTTGGTAAAAGATTAAGAGTTAAAGGACAGCTATTTACCTTGATCCTTATCAACAGGTCCTGAATACCTTTGGTTTTGACCTCATTTATGTAAGCTCTTGCTTCCACCATTTCCTCTGTTGTCTCAGGGACTTTTAGTGCACGTTCCTTAATTACTTCAAATTCCCTGCATATCCTATAAATTTATTTAACATAAAATGTCAACATTTTAAGATTTTAATGTGACTGGCTTCAAGCTCAGCTTTAAAAGAATTAGAAGCACACACACAAACACCTTCCTAGTAAATATTTTGTCATTTTGGTAACGTGGAATCACTATAAAACTTGACTATAATTCTTCATTTTAACCAAACAATTTACTGTGACCTCATTCATGATTGCATCAACCTTCAGAATTGATCAGGATTATTATTTGTCACTATCTATGAAAATCTAGAGCTATCTGTCATGTCATAAGAGAATCTAGTTAGCTTCCTCTTTGGCAGTGTAGTAGTACTGTATTTCACACTTAAAAAGCCAGAACAGTAATAAAGCCCTTTGATCTCCTCCGTTATCCAAGTCTATTAATAAGTAAGTTCTCCTACTAGCTTTTGAGTCTAAAGCAGAGAAAAAAATACACCAGGTAGTGCAACTTCCATAAGAGCATTAGTTAGCCAAGAGCCTTCATTAAACTGGAGCGTGCTGTATTTGCTTTTTTTTTGTAGTCTTTTTTACTATGTATTTAACATATATAGCATTCACAAGCAGAAAATTCTACTTACTTTTCACTTTCCTCTCTGTGATTTGCAACTATTCTATCCATTAGCATTTTTGCAAAGGCGTCTGCGTTACTAGCCAAACCTTGCTTTAAATCCTCACAATTCAAAGAAATCATAGGGAAATAAGCCATCTCTGGTAAACTCAAGATTTCCTCCTTGAGGGTGAAGAATTCATCTATGAACTTCAAAAAAACATTAGATTTTACACTTCAGAGCTGCATGAATACTTGGCTGCATGAATAAGTATTATACATTGAAGAAAATAAGTTGGTTTGTTTTTTTTTTCCTATTGACCACAGACTTTTAGGGAAAAAAAACCTGTAGATTTGCAGGTAGTCAAAATAATAGCTAAAGGCTAAGCCCCTGCTTTCCTCTGTTCCCTTCTTATAGCTCTATCTATAGTATAATTTATATCTAAAATGTAGAATTAAAACTTACAGCAGTATATTCATCAAAACTGTGTTCTTCTGCTTCAAATCTTTCTATCCTTGCCTGTGCAGTTCCATTTACAAGCCAGCCATACTTTTCAACTACAATTCAATAATATATTAAGATTATTATAATGCATAAGCTGCACAGTAAATTCCTTGTTTGAATAAAGCAACACAGTTATGTAAACACTCTTCTATCACTCACCATAGTTTTCAAAATATTCCTTTGGACCTTCTAAGTTGTCTCTAATAGATTTTTTCAGTGTAGATGTGGCCCATACGATGACATGATTAGGAAGCTCAGTGTCCAGAGTTGTACTGCCTCCCATTAGCCAAGAATGTACTGTCTGGATGTTCTAATATAAGTGCAAGTTCTGATTATTTAATTTTAAATAAGCAATGCATATATTTTAAAAGTAAGTTGCAATTTGCAGAAGACACTGTATCAGAAAAGTACAAGACACTAACTGTGACCAAGGCCAGTTGTGTCTTACACAACTAGAACAACTCTTTCTGATTCAAAGGTTTAACAGGAAACACATAAAAGGGACAAAACCAAAATAATTGTCTAGTCTTACAGAAAATTAAATTATATCCTATGTGCTGACACACAACAGTAAATCCAAAACACTTATCTAGAAGTACCATCATGTATGATTAAAGGCCAATACTCAGTCCACAGAAATCTAGAGCCCCAAGAAAAGCTGCCTCCCCTGGAGTCACAGGTTCCTAAGACTAAGCCTTTAGATGTTGTACATATTAGTTGTTAGGGATTTGAGGCTTTTCTTTTTCTTAGGAAGAAAAGGAATATCAATTGTAATTTTCTTTGTCCTTCTCTGGGGATCTTAATTCTTGTAAAGTGTATTGTAAATCATCACACATAACTAAGGTACTAATTACATTTCTATTACAGTCTAGCTAGTTTTCTTTCCTAGGGAAATTTTCAGTATGATTTCTATTTAATGAACAAGCAGACAGATTTGAATATCTGTAGCATATGTAACCTATTTTTTAGGAACAATATAATAAATAATAAAATTAGTTTCAGAGCCTGGAGTTCTGCTGGTTATCAATACTCATGTGGTGACCTGCAGAACACTCATGGAAAATACATAACTCAGGTTGCATTCTGCTTCCCATTACTATGGTAGTCAGAGTCTAAATTACTAATATTTACACGTACTGAGCAACTTCGCATTTACATATTTAAATAAAGATAAAAGCACACCTGGAGAGTCTGTCCTATACGATTTACTATAAATAGAATTGCTTCTTCAAGGTCTTGGAAACTTGGATAAAACTCCATTTTATTTTCATCAAGAGTCAATTCCATCTTAAATAATGGTAGAGAATTTCTGTCTTCAGGATCAAAAAGTTTCACAAAAGCTTCAACTGTTCTTCTCAATAATTCTTTCAGCTGGGTAATGACATATATTAGCTATTACTTGAAAGAATAGAAAGCCCCATCCCACTTTTCATCATTCAGTAAATCAGGATTTGCATTCAATTTTAGTACTTTTGGGCCTGATTCGTGGATAACTGAAGGAATCTGAATTTTTCTAATGACTTCATGGTCTATTAGTCCCAGCCCTTAAAGGATGTAAACTAACAAACAAGTAAACAAACTTTTCAGAAAAGCCCATGCATTTATTTTTGCTACAAATGTAAAGTCTGTCACTTCATTTATTTTTAAAGCATTTATTAATATCTGGAATGCACTTATGTCTGACTTTTTTTAATATGACAATGATTTGAGTAGACTATTATTCCATTATTTTTCTACCAAGTAAATAAAGGTTTAATCATAAAAATTACTGCCTTCTTGAACTGCTGAACATATTTTTTCCCACAGGAATAAATATTCTTATAAATTAATATTCTTAAATAGAACAATGTAAACAATAGATGCTTTAAGTTAACTGGAAGTTAAAGGATTTTTAATTTTCAGTAATCTAGGGATTCTGAAAAATAATTGTTTTTCAACATTCTGAAACCAGTGATTTCATTTGAATATTCTTGTGTTACTATCATCAGGGAACAAAACAATTGGAATTTCCTAAAAGAAAAATTGAGAAACACTTAATATAACTTCCATAGTCAGGGGAAAAAACAAAACCCACCAAACCTCACAAAGCACTGTGGTATCATTTTCCACAGGGAAAAAAAAAAGTTTGGAAATTTTGCAGAACTACAGTCACTTGGCAGAGCTGGACTTTCAGTTTATTTGCGTAAGTATGTTTGCTTTCAGGGGAGAGAGACCAGGTTTTGTTCATTTTGCTAATATAAGACATGTAATTGCAGTGCCAAGACCTGTGATAGGAAGGGTCCTGAGATATTTCCTTCTTTAAGCTAATTACATTCTAGTTGGTTGAAAAAATACTTTTTCTGTGTTTAAAAAACTGGAAGAAGTAGACAAGACCACGTGTTTATTTTAAATAAGAGAAGTTAAATATATTTAACACTTTGAATACTTTATTGGATTATATACAACAGATGGCTAACAATAATCAGTTAAATAAGCCCCATATCATAAAATGTGCTGACTCAATAAAATCACCCAAATTTCACATTAAGTTTATCACAGAGAAGAAAGATTTTTACCTGATTGGACATAAGTGTAGACACACAGTTATAAAAAGAGTCAACCTGATGCAACTTTAGCCCTTTCAATGTCTCCTTCTGAGTAAAGAGGCTGATAACTCTTTGATACCATGTATTCAATATCTTCTCTTCTGCTTTAGAACAACTTAGAGAGACATCAGTCTTTAAAGATTCACAGTCAACTGGCCCTTTCAATCTGAAGAAGAAAGTTACAGGCAACTTTATAAACAACATAAAAAACCCCAGGGAGTAAAGTAACCATAACCTATACGGTATTACAAATCCATTCTTTTTAGCAGAAAGCACAATGGGAACCTAAGCATCACTTCTGCAGACTTAAATGAGGAAAAACATATCTTGAACCTCAGGAAATAAAGAACAGTTACCAGGAAAAAAAAAAAAAAGAAAAAATATATTAAAAATTATCTTTTTTAAAATTATTAAAATTAAAAGTTCCAATATTAAAAATTAATTTCAACTGGTGAAAAGCAGCAAGAAATCTGATCTTTAGGGTTAGCGTAGAATTCCTTACAGACAGTAATATTACTGTAAGTCAATCTTTCAAATGCTGCTTCAACCTGATTTCTGCAGGGATCATGGCATTAATTATATAAATAACGAGAAGACCTTTACAGAATTAAAGACAAAACATAAATCAAAAGGGCTGATACTACCAGCAATTTAAGCACCAATAAAATCTTTATACGTAACAGAGAAGAAAAGTTGAATGTGTATAGCACAAAGTAACCTAAAGAACATTAAATGACACACTAAAGAAATTTAGTACATAAACCCGCCTACAATAAATAATAGAAGAAACTCTTCTTATCCAGCTTCAAAACTTACATGGGTTTCTAAGTCACCACAACATACTTTACCTGAAGCTTGAGCAATCCACTATAAGAACGGTAGAGAATGCTGTACAACCGAAATCCAGTAGAGTTTTCATTGTGGGGTGGAGAATGTGCAAGTTGGAAAGGATTTGATTTCTTGCTTGGATAAAACTATTATGCCATGGTCTAGAAAAATCCAGGCCTCTGAAAAAAACCAAAAACCCACAAAACCCAAACCAAACAAACAAAAAGTGAAGAGCCCAAGCAATACTTCAATAAAACATTCTTATATAGAAAAAGTAGTATTAAAAAGCTTATTCCTTAACATGAATAATTATTTAAGTGCCACACACACATCCTCGAATGATGCAGTGGAAGCCATAAAGATACTGTCTGATCAATCATGGTTTATACTCCAGAGTATTTTCAGACCTGCTCTTCCTGAAGCTCTTTCAATGTAAACTTCCAACTTCACTGACTGCTAACTGGAAGTATTCATAACCATTATTTAGATGGCACATATTCTGATGCTTCAGCAAATCATTAATTTCAGATTATTATATTCTGACTACCTGAATTCCTCCTCTTTTGTGGCAGAGCATGATACAAGGTTCATCTCTTAACACCAAAGTCATATGAAACCCTGGCATAAGATGCAGTTTTAGCATGTTAAAGTATTGTACAATGCTGCTGACTGTCAGTAAACTGCCTGTACACACACATGTCATTCCAGAAGTCACTGCAGTATGACTTTAGTGTCTGAGCACTCAGAGCCAGAAGTCTCATTTACTCCATGCAACTATAATAACAGTAATAAAAAATTGTCAGTGCTAAAACTCTGTAAAGCATTCAGACAGAAGGGTCTCATTAACGGACTCCAGAATTAATATTGTGCCATAACGCTGCTCATGCATCTCAATGAGAATTTTGCTCATGCAACTGAGTGTGTTTTGCCAGCGGGTTATTTGCTAACTTAATCCACTCACAAAGGTGATAAAGGCAAAGGTGCCTCCTCTTCATCTTCAAGTCCTTTTACGTCTGGTTTAATAAGAACATTTCGCACTAGGAAAAAGATTTTTAAAATACAGTATCATTAGAAGAAAATTTAATCATATTCAATAGGCATTGTACTTCCTCAATCTTTCTTCAGGTTGAACCAAACACATTGTAGGATGGAAAGGTAACTGTATGTATCATCTGAGTGATGATACATAAATCGTTCTCCCAAAACCTAACTCAAAAACACATTCTCCCAAAACCTAACTCAAAACCGTAGCTTTGCTAAATATGTATACAGATTTAGGTGGCTTAATTACAATTCTGTCACATGAAGGTTTTTAGATAGACTAGCGTTTAAATAATTAAGTACTTTCTTCAGTAATTTCTTCAGAGAGGATCGTGAGCCACTAGAACAGGCTCCCCAGGGACGCAGACACAGCACCAAGCTTGTCAGAGTTCAAGAAGCATCTAGATGATGCTCTTAGTCATATGGTTTAGTGTTAGGTAGTCCTGCAAGGAACAGGGAATTGGATGATCCTTCAGTGTCCCTTTCAACTTGAGATATTCTAAGATTCTAAGTATTTATGGCAATTTTGTTTAATACCATTAAATAGATGCTATAATTATCCCACTGATAACATTTTGAAGAAGTTAGTCCCATGTTAAATTGTGTATTTTTTTTTAATCTGCATTTTCAAAAGGTCAGCCATCCACCAAAATGCTAACAAAAATTGGCTCGGTTTCAGATCTCAGATACTATAGATGTAAATAAAAAAACACATGACCACAAGGGAATACACTTTCAAAATTCCAGTTCATGACTATTAAAAAAATTTAGAATTCTAAGGGATAATCTGAAAACAGCTAATAACCTTTGCAGATTTTTGTTACAGACTTCCTCATGCATGTAAAGCAGCATCAGAAAACTTAGGGATGTGCTCATTGATGAGCAGCTTTTAAAAAGCTGGTGTTCCCAAAGAGGCGAAAACCAAAAGACTAGCACCTAAAAAGATTCTGCTTTCTTTAGCAGAAAACAGCTACACATTCTTGCATCAAATTAACTAAACAGGTTAAAGACATAATGAAATAAGGTCATCAGCAATCAACCTTTTTCTTGTGAAGTCTACAGTTGCCTTCATCTTTGCTTGAACTATACCTGTGGCTGGTTAACTTTTTACCAACCCAAATGAAATCAGCAAGCTTTGCCTTAAATGTTATGGCAATACACATTTGATGATGCAGAAAGAGGTAAATCAGTGGTTAATTACAGAGACCATGCTTGGCTTATAATGTATATATACACACATTGATATATTAATATCAGTACTGTGTAATTTCTGGTACTTACCCATACATCTTCTAATGCTCTTTTCATAATCTCTTATTATCTCCCCTAAAAGCTTTTCTGTTAACAGTTCTCTGTCTTTGCCTTCCATAAGCGACTGTGGCACCAATGTGAGCACTGACATGAGCCACTGCTGCTGAATGGGAACCACGGGATTACTTTGCACACACTTCTTCATAAAGAGATAGTTTGCCTGAAAGCACAATATTGTCAGAGGTCTAACAATTGGCTATGTAAATATTTTTGCGTTAGGCTTGACAATCAAATCTCTTTTTAGTCAGCATTTCTTATATTTAAGGGCAGGTGAGATAATCTAATCTTTTCAGTACTCACTGACTAGCACACTAAAAGCTACTCAGTGGCTGGTAAAATGGTCTCCCTGTCTGAGGGCTCAGATACAAAATACTGCACTTACTATCAAATATGGCATTATTGGTTCTCTGCTGAAGTTTATGACTGACAATAAACAGTTTGAGATTCCTATTACCGTTCTTTAGACAAACACTTATCTGGCAAAAAGTATGCACAAATAGGAGTGGGTTTTTTGCCAAAGAAATAAGTATTTGTGCTTTTATTACAAAACAAAAAGTTTTGCTATAAAACAAAAAGAGATCTGAATCTCTATAGTCTTCAGAATGAGTTTACCTAACACCAGCTAGGAAAAACAGATGTTCCCTTATACTACTTACTATAAATATTTCAGTGCTAATTTGACTTTCAAGTGGCTCTCAGATATAGTCTTGTTTTAAAAGCCATAGACAAATTCCAAGATTTGTACACGTTCTTCAAATCAAGTGAACAATGTCAAAGACTACTTTTTGTATAAGTTAAAGTACAATCTATGACCTGAACTGAAAAATCTCTGAAGCCTGTCAGAATTTTTTCTAAGTAATGATCTTTAACTAAGGTTTGATTAAAATTTAAATTACTGATGGACATACTTTCTGTAATAGAAAAATATTTCCCTTCTATTGGACTACAAGAAAAGATTCCTATTTTGCTTCTTATTCCCAAGACTTTTTTTGCTTCCTTTTTCCCAAGACTGCTGAAAAAGCTTTTCGTGTTTAACCACCATTAATTCCACGTAACATACTCAACCCCTCTGATTAAGGACTGTTCACACTTCTACTCTAAAAAAACCAAAGAATATAACTTACTCTTCGTTGTTTTTGCTCACTGTTCATCTGTATAAAAAGGAACAGAAAATCATAATACATTTAAAAAAACTGACAAAAAAAATCAGAAATATAAAATTTAACAAACATTATTCTTAAATAAAGGCTTTATTCCATAGATATGCAGGTATCAATTTCAATGGGACTACTTGAGCACATAAATACATTTATGAATTAATAAGCATAATAAATGCCCTTGTAACAAAGAACAAAATGGAAAACAGATAACTACTAAAGAAGTACTTTCTCACAGTGGAAGGCAGTTGCGGAATAGGAGGTATGGGATCTCTGTGATATTTTTCTTCTATGGACACACGATAGACCTCTAAAGCTCGATCAATTCTGAAATAAAACATAGGACAAAAAGTGCAGGAAAAACTACAAATGAAGAATTAAAAACACTGCTATCATTTTAATTGATGCAATCTGTTTTTTCATGTTTACCAACTCTTTGATCATTGAAAGGTAAGGTTGCCTTTTTTGTATGAGACACACTTATCTTTTTTGTGTGAGACACACTTATCTTGGACAAAATCACTATGTATATATATATATATATATATATATATATATGCCTTGATTCACTTCATCCAGTTGCCCAGTGCTCCTTATTAGGAACTTACTTCTCAACCAACTACAACAGGTTTGTCCAACTGTATTATGAAAAGAAGAAAAGGAAAAAGTGCAGAACAAAACTCCTAAAGCTGTTTAAGACCCGCACTTTTTTACTGCCTGTTGTTATAAATCACTACAGAACTATCCGAAAACTTTTAGTTGTTCATGTTGGCATGTCCTGCTGACCTTACATACTAAAAACATTCCAGTCCATCCTTTTGGGATACAGTCTGTGCTCCAAAGAGCATTTCAGCCTTATCTCAATATGTCTCAGCTAAAAACTCCCAAGTGGAAGTTAGAATGACAGTTTCAAGAACGCACTCAAATCATTACTTCACGGGACCTCATTTAACAGATAGTTCACTTACAAAGAAATCTAAGTGAATCAATGTTCCAGCAGAATATTCACTTCTTGTCAGATGGCTGGTCAGCAGCCATCTTACTGCACAGTAAGTTATCACTGCAACATAGTTGACATTTTCCGCATGCAAAACACCTGCAATCCAAAAACTGCACTCTGCTACTGGCAGGTATCATTGAAAAATCAGGATTTACTTTCCAAGGGCTAACATTAAAGACTTCTTGTTTGTTAGATGACTATTAATACTTTAAAGGCTGTTATAATATAAATATATTTACTTTTAACTTCTATATAGATTAACTGCTTTCTATAACTGATTGTTGCTACCATTATAAAAAAAAAAAAATACATCCTCCCTCATTTATCTTTGGTACAAATCAGATTTCCTTCTGTGATACATTCATCTTGGACTTCAATCCTGCAACTTAGATATATACCACTGTCTAGCTCCAGTGAAGCCAACAGTTTGGGATAGATACAACTATATTTCAAGAAAAAACAACCTGTAATACTTGGCCCCTTAAAAATTTAGCCACTGAAGTGGAACATCAATTGCATAGGAATTAGCTGAGTATCTGGTTACCGTCACCAAATCTAGTCACAGCAAATGGAATCACTAAAATCCCACCCCAACAAAAGTAAAATTATTGATCTCAGTGACAATACTTAAAATGGGTTAAATAAAAGCTGTATGTAGGTCTTTCATTTCCATTTCTTCTTCTGAAGCACAAACAATTTTTTTCTGTGCTTTTTAATCCTATCAGATTAGTTTTCCTTACCTTTTTAATCTTTTACATGAAAATGCAATTTGCTATAAATTTCATATTAATGCCACAAACAACGCAACCTTAGTCCACATAACCCCCACATTTATGCTAAGACAATTAACACATCTAGACTTTCTTCAGTAAGGTCCTGAATCATGTATGTATTTCAGGAATAAATTTCTATCAAAATAACAATTTAAAGAAACCCCAAGTTTCTACTAGACCTACAAAAATTACATGAAAGCTGTCTTTTCTGATTGTCTTTCCTCCTTTGTAAATTAAAATGTTGAAAGACAATTTAATGTGAATTTACCAATCCTATCAGCAGCTGTGCTCCTCTGGCAGTGACAGGGATCACTAAGCTCAGCAGCAAACGCATTAAGATAGCGACAAAGAAGCCTGTTACAAGTAGACTCACATTTGGGTTATTCCTACAAAAGTAAGCAAGTAATCCAGACTTGGATTCTCTTTCAAAAAGGTTTTAATGAAGAGAAAGGATTTTTTTTTTCAATCTGTCATAAACAGCATTCAAAATGCAAAGGTCACTTTCTCCTCACAATTCATCCCAAAAAATATACCTCAAGCAGATTTTGGGTGCTGCAAATGAAAAAATATTAGAGATTCCATCGAATGTTCTCCTATTATTAATGATTTTAAATGGAAAGTGTCTAGCACTGCAACAGTGACATCAAAAACCTCTAAAATTAACAAACACCATTATTATTTCTCAGATGTCAAATGTGCAATATTTCTTTAATTTGAATGTCAACATTTTTTGAATTACATGGAACTCACAGTAACTGATTAAGCATCTTTTGCTGCTCGTTGCATCTTCGGTATGTCAATAGTTTATTCTGCAATGGTGAAATATCAGATGTGACTGATGAAGGTAAAACAGTGGGAAGAAACAAAGTTCTCAAAGTCTTTTTATGGGAACGTGCTCCATTTGAGTGCGGCATCTAAAAACACAGCAGAAACAGGATTCTAGAATACAATTTAATTCCATCCAGAAAGCAGTTTAACAGATGCATGTATTAAGTTGAATTTACATAAGACATAGCCTCAAGGTTTTGCACAATCTAAGTAAAAGTTTAACTTTCAGGAAACAAAAAAGTACTGTATATGCTAAAATTGCAAACTTCAACATAAAGTGCACGCATACAAAGTCTACGATAATAAAAAACCTATGGTATAGTTCTATTAATTCAAGATTAGCACATTGCATAAAAGTTACAATTGTCTTTACGTGCTAATGTAGCAATTGTATACAGCACAGAAGACACCAGAAACGCAGCCTATTAAACTGCCCAGCAGACTGTACCTGACCAGCCCTGATGCAAGAATGTTTCAGTAGGTGACCACCTACCCCTTTTTGTCTGGTCATTAAAAAAAAAATGACTGCTTCATTAAGACCACAGATAACATGGAACAAATGTGGACACACCTCTAAAGTTCTAAGGAAAAAAAAAAATGCCCAAAAGTACTCTTGATATTTGGTATTACTGTAAAGATAAAGCTGCAGCAATTTTTCAATGACAAGATCTTGGAATTATACTGAAGTGAGAGGCAATCTTTAATGGAATCAAAACAAGATCATAATGACATCAACATAGACTTAGACATTCACCACAGTGTCAAACAAATGGGACCAAAATTAAGAGAAAGTTGTTCTTTAGACACTATATCACCATTGAAGAGAGACAAAAAACACAGGACATTATAAAAAATGCATTTATATATAGATATACACATACATATTATATATATACATATAAAAATTATGGAAAAATATAAAACCAGCACCCTATTCTTCTTTTCACATTTCTCAAGGAAGAAAGAATTAAGCTTATTTGCTATGTGCAAAGTAGTCATTAGAATTTCTATTCCATACATGGAAACGTTAAGGAACGGCATGATCATCTTGTAAAAAGCAGTGTAAAACTGAAGACTGTTCAGAAATAACTTTTTTATGCTGAAAGTCTTCTGGTGAATTTAGCAGGCTGCTTGAGAGTGCCACCTTTCATATACAAATATATTCCATCAATAGACTCTAGTGATGGTGGTTTATGTATTTACCTGAGGTAGAACAGGGTACAACTTAATTTTAACTGCTTGTCTCAAAATGTTTATCTGAGTTACCAGAACAAGTGCCTCTGTAAATACCAAGCAGGTGCTTGACAGTACTTTAGTTTTATAAGCTGCAGCAACTCTGGGCTCCTTGGATAATATTCACATACAGTGTGACAAAGTATGCATCTTCAGAAGCAAGGCTAAACTGAGCAAAAACTAAACTAAGATTACTAAAACAAAAGAGGCAAGCAAGGCATTAATGCACTAGGGGCACATGGCTAAGACCTGGCTTGTGGATGCAGATTCCCAATGAAAAGGAAGCTTGTAATTTGGTGGAGCAGATATGGGATTCAAGCTAAGCAGGTGGGAGTTTTGGTTCTGACCACAGCTGTGGGTAGTTGGGCTGTGCAACAGGAAAGTGGAGACAGGTATGGGTTTGAAATAAGAGTTTGGGGGGGTGATGAAGATGTAGAGCAAATAATTGGGTAACAATAGTTAAAGGTACTTGACAACTAAAGTTTGATCATATAAAGGCAGAAAAATAAGAAAGAAATAAAAAAGAAGGAAAAGAAATTAAGGAAATAATTTGCTGCATTACTGGGCTGAGGTTCTATCTTTCTGTAGTGGCTTAAGCCTTGCTTGCTGCTGAGCATGGCTATCCCAAAAGACTGACCGTAGGGTTCCCCTGGAAACATGATGCACAAACTCACAACTGCATTTCAACAGGTTCTCACAGGGGAGCAGAAAGTCGAAGCTATCTCATAAACTAGTGGTATGTCCTAAAAACGAAATTAAAATGGGTGGTGGTGGAGGCATCGAAAGAAATAAATCTCAGCTAAAGTAAGCCGAGTCGGTATAACGTTTTCCTGGCGCTTCCTCATCTCAGTAGGGCCCGGGGACACAGCTCTGTCGGTCAGAAGGGAAGGGCAGCATCAACCCCTGGCACCACCCCAGCCCCACGGAAGGCCACCCCGCCGCCCACGCTGCCCTCACCTCTGCCGCGGTCCCGGGGGGAACCGCCGGGCACGACAGCGGCGCGGAGGCGACTCAGGACAACAGCGGGGTTGCCACGGCGCCGAGGGCGGGCATCGGCAAGGGGCGAGGCGCGGCTCCCTGCCCTCAGGAGAGGTGGTCCTCTCGGTGTCGGTCCCGGGACAGGCCCGCCCACCTACAGCCCCAGCACCGCCCACCATCCCTGGCGCCATTTACAACTCACCGGGGGTTCAAGGGCACCTCAGCTAGGTGCACCCCAAATGAGAGGGTGCACCCCTAATCCCCTCCCGCCCTGGGCATCACCCACTGCCCTGCTCAGCTCCCGACAAACCCAGTAGTTTCACAGCCAGACCTTTAAGCGCGTCCCCCCGGCTTAGAGCAGGTATTTTCCCTTAGAAATGAAGGAGCGCGGTGCCCCCGGGAGGGAGCTGTGGCTGCCCAGAGACCTACCCAGAACTGTGTGCTCGTTCAACGCCTGTTTACGCACAGAAAAGGTCCTGCTTGTGCTTTGTACGATCCACACTATTGTACTCTTGTGATTAAAAAAAAAGAAGCAGAGACTTGCGAGAGAATTGCGGGGGGGCGGGGGGGAAATAATCTTACCTTAAATTTCCTAGTCTGGCACAGGCCGCTCTACAGCCTGAGCAAGTCACTAAGTCCCTGCTGCAGCGCCCTGGCTGCACAAAGCAGAGCAAAACCTCCTTGTTCCAGCTCACGGGAAGGGTGCTTCAGAAGTGACAATACCCTGGCATATCAGAGAGCTGCTGCTAAGCTTCTTCGTTTTGTAAACCTATACATTTTATGACGTTCCAGATATTTACTACCCACTTGGTCACATTTGACAAAGAAGCATTTAAAAACCTGACTTCCTATCTGTGTGGGCAGAGCCCCACGCCCAAAGACTGCAAAGAACAACAATTGGAAGGAATTTTAGCTCCTTTTTCCGAAGTCCTGGGCGTTTTGCCAAGGCGTTTTACCAACCCGGGACCGTTCAGTTTGGAGTTTCAATTCAACTCCCTCGTCAGCCGCCCTGGCGCACTAAAACCCAGCTACAGGTCACGTGATTTCCCCCCTTGGGGGAGCAAACCCCGCTGTTTCTTCAGCCGGTCTCACTTACACTGGGCGAGCGGGTCGACCCCTGAGAAAGGGCTCAGGCACGCCGCCGGCAGAGGAACGGGGCCGCCGGCAGAGGAACTGGGCTGGCGCTCGGTCGCGGTGAGGCGCTGCCGCCCACCGCCTCAGGGGATGCCTCGCGCGCGGCGGGCCGTTGGGGGCGCGCGGCAGGCCCCGCCCAACCCCGCTGCCACGGCGGCGTGCGGCTCGTCGTTTCCGGCTGACGCCTAGGGGAAGCGGCGGCGCCGGCTCCATGTGGCGCCGGCTGCGCTCCGCCCTTCGGAGTCTCTGCCGCTCGCCCGCCGCCCTCCTCGCCAGGGGCGGCCGCCCGCCCGCCGCCATGGAGCGGGCCGTGGTGCGGTGCGTGCCCTCTGAGCCCAAGCTGAGCCTGCGGTTCGTGCTCCCCGATGGCAGCGCAAGGCACATGCAGCGGGACCAGGCGGAGCCGCTGGGCCGGGCGCTGGCCCGTATCGCCACCAACGCCGCCAAGGGCCCCACCAAAACGGCAAAAAAGAGCAAAAAAGCTCGGGCGGAAGGCGGCCCGGCGGGGGAAGGGGCGGGGGTGGCGGCGCCGGCCGTGCGGCTCTTCTCCCGCGACGGAGAGGCGGTAGCCGAGGAGGTGCCCAACGCGGCGGCCTGGCAAGACGGCGCCGTGCTGCAGATCGGCGAGGCGCAGTACCGCGTGGAGCGCAACCCGCCGGCCCTCACTGAGCTCCGTCTGCCGCGGTCGCTGCTGGCCGGGTTCCCCGTCTGCCCCAAGGTGAGCGCCGAGTTCGCCGCCCCGCAGCACTGCCTCTTCCGCTGGTACCGCGAGCAGCGACCCGCCGGCGGCGGCGGGGAGACGGCGGGCGGCGATGGCCCGGCCTGGGTGGAGGCGCCGGGCAGTGAGCGGGTCTTCACGCCCTCCAACGCGCTGGTGGGGCTGCGGCTGAAGTTGCAGTGCACGCCCGGGGACGGAGCGCAGCGCTACGGGCCGCCCCGGGAGGTGGAAAGCAGCGGCCCGGTGGAGGCCGGCCCCGGCGCCTGCACCTTCGACTCGCGGCATCTCTACACCAAGAAGGTCTGCGGGCCGGGTTCCATCCGCGCCGTCTCCTACAACATCCTGGCTGACACCTACGCCCAGACGGAGTTCTCCCGCACCGTGCTTTACCCTTACTGCGCCCCATACGCCCTGGAGATCGACTACCGGCAGAACCTGCTGAAGAAGGAGCTGGCAGGCTACAGCGCCGACCTTATCTGCCTGCAAGAAGTGGATAAGTCCGTCTTCGTGGACAGTTTGGTTCCAGCCTTAGATGCTTTTGGACTTGAAGGGCTCTTCAAGATTAAGGAGAAGCAGCACGAAGGCCTAGCCACCTTCTACCGCAGGGACAAGTTCAGCCTCCTTGGCCAGTATGACATAGCTTTCAGCGATGCCCTGCTCTCTGACCCGCTGCACAAGGAGTTGTGTGATAAGCTGGCCAAATACCCCTTGGTGCAGGAGAAGGTGCTGCAGAGGTCATCTGTGCTGCAGGTACCAGCTTTTATGTGCATACTCCTTTCCCATCTCTTCTTCCTCCCCTGTCTCCTGGCAGATGCAGCCATACTAGGTTTGATGAGTGTCAAACCACAGGAAGGGAGATGCAAGGCATTAACAGTCTGAAATGTAGACAGAACAGTGGTATGTTCCCTGTTAGGTAGGGTAATGGATAGAGCAGAAAAGAAATTTAAGAACAAAAATAAAACACTTGAGATTTTACTTAACTGGATGTATGTAATTACCAAAACTTGCTTTCACCACTTACTTTCCTATGTCAGAATATATATTTCATGAAACTTAAATCTAAACAGGACTAGGTTAATTTAGCTTGCTTTAGTAACTACTGGCACTTCAAAAAATGACAGTAGGGAGAGAAAAAAGGTTGGACAGGGTTTTGAGCTTGTTGATGCCTCTGGGTTTGCCAGCAGAGCTATTGTATAAGTACAAATGTGTGAGAGAGAAATCTAAGTCAGGAGTTTCAGAAATACTCATTGGTAAAAGTTTCCTACTTGTGGGCTGAGTAGGGCTGACAAGCTTTCCTTGATACCTGAAATCACCTCTAAATTTATGTTCAGTTTAACAACTATGCAATGCCACAGTTTGCTTACTAAAAGCAGAGATGTAGCTCAAATTGCTGTAGTGGGAGAATAGAAAATAAAAGTAGTTAAGAATGGTACAGTATTAGCAACATCTTATGAAAAAGTATGGAGTGGATAGAAGGAAAAAAATATGGCCAAACCAGACGCTTATGGACAAAAGAACATTTGTCAAATACCTGGATGTAGTGGTGATATATTGGCTGATACCCAGACCTTATATAGAAGATAAATAGACACAGCTTAGGGGCTGTACTGGTCATTAGTTATAAGCATCAGAGTCTTTGAACTGGATTGCCATAAAGGTGTAAGCTAACTATTGCATTTTTAAAATATATAACCTTTCTCTTTAAGACTTACCAAAGATTACTTTTTTTCTCTGGCAGGTTTCAGTTCTTCAGTCTGCAACCGATCCTTCCAAGAAAATTTGTGTAGCTAATACCCACCTCTACTGGCACCCAAAAGGTAACTTTGTCATGTGTCTGTACGTAGGTTAACTGGGTTTGTAAAGGTTTTTGTCACTCCTAGGGAGAGTAGATTTCCCCCCATTCTTTTGCAGGTACAACCTTTACTTCTGGAACTGAGGATTTCCTGCCTTACTTCTTGTCTAGATGAATTAAGACAGGCTGCTAGGTCTGGGTTTTGGGTTTTTTTTTCCTCAGAGTAAGATTGTTCCAGTTTGCCTGGGAGCCAGTCGGACACAGCTGCAGGCAGGCAAGTCATGTTACACACAGTTCACCTGCCGCGTAGACCATAAAATACAGATAGGTTTTTATCTGCTCATGGCTTCCCAATCCTTTTGTACTTGATGGAGCTCTATTGGGGTAGTGCCAGGAGAGCAACAGAAGCTTTTAGAAGGGAGTCTCCTCTTTCCAGTTAGTTTTCTTTTGGTTCTGTGCCATTCAGGAACATTATTAGGATGGTTGCTGTGAAATAGAAAGCTGCTATAATATGGGTGTTTAAGGATCAGAGTTCTTACATATGTGAGTTCAAAACATTGTCTGCCTTTCTGTAACTTTCATAGTCACAAATTTCAAAGCTTTATTTATGAAAACTATTCTAAAATGTAGTCCATGAAAATTTAAGATGAGATTGCCATACATGATATATTTTTATATTCTTAGGTGGGAACATCCGTCTCATCCAAATCGCTGTAGCCTTGTCTCACATCAAGCACGTAGCATGTGACTTATATCCCAGTATACCAGTCATATTCTGTGGAGATTTTAATAGTACACCATCATCTGGAACTTACAGTTTTATTAACAGCGGTGTTATTGCTGAAGATCATGAAGACTGGGTCTCAAATGGTGAAGACGAAAGGTGCAATATGCCTCTAAGCCATCCTTTCAAACTGCTAAGCGCTTGTGGAGAACCTGCTTATACAAACTATGTTGGTGGGTTTCACGGATGTCTGGACTACATT
Source organism: Nycticryphes semicollaris (assembly GCA_013400055.1). Lineage (NCBI taxonomy): Eukaryota > Metazoa > Chordata > Aves > Charadriiformes > Rostratulidae > Nycticryphes > Nycticryphes semicollaris. Next base: position 471,067 of record VXBJ01006516.1, on the reverse strand, counting down.
TTCATTGACAAAAATGCTCTAGAGGTTGAACAGGTCATTCCGTTGCCAAGTCACGAAGAAGTAACAACCCATCAGGCCTTGCCAAGTGTTTCACATCCCTCTGATCATATAGCACTAATATGCGACTTGAAGTGGAAATAGATCACCTCTTGCCATGGTGTTTTGGGGGGTTTGCAAACAAGAAGTTTAATTTGCTGCTAGGGAACTGAGGTTACACCCTGGCTTGTATGCTACTAGCAGGAAGTCAGAAGGCTTACTGAAAAATTCACGTGTTTAATGGTTCTACGAAATATTATAACACTTTTTAGAATATTAGCATGATAACTTTTCCATCCGCTTTTATATCCTAATAGGAAAAATATATTTAAGGTGGGGCCTTTTGAAAATTAGATTATCAGACACTTTTTGATCAGTGTTTTTAAAGGATTAAGAATTTTGTTAAAAATATGAATTTAATCTGATTTATAAGACAGTGTACAAACTGAACCCTCCTTAATTTAGAACCAAACACAGAACCTGAAAACAACTGGATTTAGTTGATTCACCTTCATTGTAATTACTGTCATAACAAGAGCTTTTTAAAAAAAAGTTTTGAAATTGTCTTGTTTGCTTACCATTATTGTGTCCCAATTTTTTAGTAAGTGGCCTGAACAATATACCCATACCTTCTATCTTCTGAAAAGATGTCTTTAGTTGTCAGTGAATAGAGTATCTGTCAACAATCAGCCATGTTAAATTCAAGGTTATAATTGCTTTGGAAGCATTTTGCTTGCCCAGTTACTATGGGTAATAGGGGTAACTTTCACACCCAGTAAAATTAGACTACTTATATAAGTAGCAACTACTTTGAACATCTGTTCCTTCAGTTGTTCATAGTCATTGGCAATAAAAAAATACTGAAGTTTAGGACAGACAACTCTGGATGGGAGGGAGCTTTTAACAATAAAACCTGCCTTCAGGTAAGAGGGAGACACAGCATAGTTCATCTGGTGCATTAACTGTCTGTGCCTAATTCTTTAAAAAGAAACACAAGTGACTTACAAATCTTTATCACAATTGTTCTGTGTTGTTCCTCTCTTCAATACAAAGACAACCTGAATTTCTAATAGGGTTTTTATCAGTATTTTTTTTTCCTTGTAGAAATAGTCTACCCTATTTTGTAGGAGATCATTTGGATGTGGGGAAATGTATTATATCAGTACCTTCACTGTATGTGTTGGAGGGGTTTGAATCATTTAACAAGCTTCTTTCCCTGCATCATTAGTCCACGTGAAACAAACAGCATTTGAAAACCATTTCTTAGATCTCTCTCTTTCACCTAATAAAGCTCCCTTTTCAACTGTCTGTCCCTGTTGTCAATTGATTTTTGTCCTAGTTACTGGTGTCTTTCATGGCAAAACAAGTTGACCCAGGTTGATAAAAGCTCTGTACCCTGTACTGGCACAGCTGTTCATCTCCACTGCCTGCTGATGCGCTGTAGGTTATACCTGTGGTTCACAGAGCTGTTCATGCATTACTGAAAATAGCTGTCACTTGACTAGCACATTGCTGAGAGTCTCAGGTCCAGTCCCTTGCTGCAGTACCTGCCTATACAGTGAAGGGTGGTGCTTTACAGAAGCTTGCAAACATCTGCTCTTTATCCTTTTCTATGTTATTTCCAATAACAGTTTTTATTACTGTAATAACAGTTTTTGTTACTGTAGTAGCTGAGCATTTAACAAGTTGTTGGTGATAAACAATTGCATTAGCAAAGCCAAGAGGCAGGTTTAGCCTCAGGTCACACAAGGCTGAAGAGACTTACAAGCCTCGTACGTCTCAAACAACATGACATGAGAAGACATATCTCATGAACTGTCTGCAAATGTGTTACCAGCTCTGCACAGAGTAACAGAGGACTGTTCCACTACTATGCAACTCCCTAGAAGCCTGTAATTACTAAAGATCTCATGTAAATATCCTTTGCAAGAAGCATTTTTCAACAACATAAGCAGTTAACCTTACATCATCTCATCCCAACCTCTCATACCTGACCTTGCTCTATTACCTCTGAATTCTGTCTACTTGTTCCTGCTTGTGCCACACCAAGCTAAAATAGGGAAGTGATCCTGCTGAAAATACAGGGCCTTTAATTTTCCTGACTGTATTATCGTTTTTAGTGGGTCATCATACCCTGAGCTGATTGACTATAAAGCCTCATGTGCCCAAATAGCAAGATGCAGAGTTAGAGTGGGGAAGATCAAGGCCTAGAACAAGGCATTCACATGCTTAAGCAGATCTGCCACAGAATAACACAAGACCTCACTAGCAGAGCGCTCATTTATTGTAACGGGCTTTGGCAGGCTTATATGTAAACCTTCAGCTTTCAATTTTTGCTAACTCAGCGTTTTTGCTAATCAAATGGTAGCTAAAGGCCTTTGGATAAAAAAAGTAAGCAAAGCAGAATGTGATAATAAAAGTGGTAATTAATGAGGTTAGATCATTACAACAGAGTGAAGGACAGCACTCGCCCTGTAAAATTGGACCCTGAATACTTTGGGTGGGTCTTTAATCAGTTACTGTTCTCTTATAAGTTTAATCAAAAATAAAAGTGTCATTCAGTCTTGCACGGGAGTTGAAGGAGATGCCTGTAACTCTTCTAGACTACAAAGCTGATAAAAGTATCAAAGTATCAGTGATTCACAACTAAACTTCAAGATGTAGGAGTGAGGAGAAAATCTTGCACATGGAATGGAAGCTGTAAACTTTGTGTCTAAGCAAGGAATATTTAATAATTTAGTAAATCAGAGAAAACTTACACCAGAAGATGTAAACTTTGCAAGTGTATGGTATCTTAAAAGGCAGGAAAAGTAATTGAAAGATCTGTTCTAGGAGAAAAACCTTGGAAAAACACCCGGAACAATACTGACATGTTGCAGCTGAGTCAGAGGCTGCCTACAGTTCACCAGCTCTGAAAAGATTTTGGGGGTAGGGAGGTAAAACACCTGAAAAGGAAACTCCACCAAGTAATGCAGGCTTGTAGGCTGTCAGAAGAAATGTCTCAGTCACTTAGAACAGTAAGATCACAACTGTTAACTTTGGAAGTGAAATTACTTACTTAGGCTAACTGAGCTCCCCTTATAACTTTAAAACACATTCTTTTTCTCCTTTCTAAGTACCTATCCATTACAACTCTGTTGCTTTGTCTTATTTTTGCACAATGAAAACATTAACAAAATGTTTGACTTCTCCATAGTAACTGAAAATGGAGCTGCTCAGAGAAGACTGGTGGGGTGTTGTGCTACCTTCCCAGAAACAGGGGGTCCCCTCTCATTCCCTGTGCTGCTGCCTCCACCTCCACACCAACCCAGGGGAGCTGGCACCTGTGGGAAGGGAAAAACATGGGCTGGAACAGGCCCAGTAAAACTAGATGGCCCTTGCACACGGCAGATAATCCTTTAATATATTCAGGAGGAAATTCAGCCCCCTGAGCTAGTGCTGGAGATTCTCCAGTCCCAAGTATCCCCTCATTTAATTAGTCAAATGCAGTAGCAGCAACGTGTCAGGAGCCTGTTCAACATTTCTGGGATGAGAATGCAGCAGTAGGGGCTGGGTTAGAAAAAGTCACAATTCAGAAGAATTGTGATGTTTTAGGGGTGAAAAGCAACCCTTAGGTATGCCTTTGGCCTGTATCCCCCTTTAAGGCGATACATCCTGCTCCCTATTCTACATAAGGTGATTTTTAACTCCTACACACCTGGACCCTGCCCAGCAATTAGTTTTTCTTCTGTAACTCACTTCTAGAGCCCAGATTTGTACAAGCCCCTTTAAGCTTGTTTCCATTCAATTTCATAGGTTTATGAAATGAAAAAACTTGGGGCAAAATGCTTTTTGCATCATTTCAAATGTGGGGTTTGTGTTTTGTGTTCGGTTTTGGCTTTTTTTTTTTTTAATTAATGCTACCTGCCCAGATGAGCCATTAAGGAAAAAGGGGAAAAGGAACATCTTTGTTTTCTAATCACCTTGCCCATCTCTGACGCAGCAAACTCAGGGAAGGGAGCGCCAGCCCCTGCTCTGCCAAGCTGTTGTCTCGGGAGGGAGGAGTCTCTTCTTTCCCACTGGCTGCTGCTGTGGACAAACCTCATGCACAAGAGCACGACAAGAACTAAGGACACCGAAAGCCTGGCCTTTTGGAGGCAACAGATACTCAGCTACGTTTTGGGTTCTTCTGGTTATTGTGAAATGTAGTCTACCTGCGTACTTGACATGTAAAAAAACCAACCAAGTTCTGCCAGTTCTGTCAGACTGGTCTGGCAACTTGGAACTTGTATTCCCTCACCTTGTTCATTCCAGACAACAAGGTCTCAGCCACCTGTGACAGTCCTCGAGTCAGTATATCTTCTACCACTACTAGTTTTGAAGGGACTAAATTCAAGCCTTCAGTAAAACACATTTATATAGCATGAAGCAAACAATAATGCAAAATATGATGGAGAGAAGGGGGGAGGGAAGGAAGGAGAAAAATGGTACAGGAAAAGAAGGGGAAAAAGCCAGCATGCGAAGGAGTCAGATCTTTTAACACCTCAAACTAACAGTGTAGTTGCCTCATTTCTCACATTCCTAGCATCAAAAGAGTTGTTCCAAGATTTTCAACTCCAACCCAGTAAGAGCCCACAACACTTCATAGAGTTTTACTAAAATTTGCATTGGATTCTTTAGTAGAACCTGATAATTTTTAATTTTTTTCTGAAGAACACACAGCACAGGCAGTAGCTCAGCTCTACGCACCAGTCCAACAGCAGCGTATTGCACTTAAGTCCCCCCTCAATACCACTCTTGACAAGGGGAAGAAAGATGTGGGAAAAACAATGTGCAAAGTTTCATCCTATTGCCTTTGCCAGACCTTAATCTAGAGATGACTCAGATGAGCAAGGGACTTCAAACTGGGCTCTGAATTCTCATTACTGGCAAAACCCCAAACCACCACCTTTTACACAAGCCAGGCCACTAAGTGCCCTCGCAGCGTCCTATTGCCTCCCATACGTTGTTTTCCCGGTGTATGTTGATAACAATGAGAACAAACCAAGCAAGTAGAAATTCCTGATGCGTTTAGGACTGATTTTTGTTCTGCCTGCAAACAGTTCAACCAAAGTCCACAGATTATCTACGTAACAGTTGCAGAACAAGTTCTAGATTATATTGTTCACAAAGCCAGTAAGAAAACTCCAAGAAACAAAAAATAAAAAACCAACACACATCCCCTCCCCCCAACCCAACAAATCTCCATCACTGTTCATGTTGTAGAATTGAGCAATCAGGTCAGTTACACGTGAGAAAAAACAAGCCTTTGCACCGCTCTGTACGTAGATCTGAATATTCACGTAAAACTGTTCTCTTAGCTTTGGAAAAAAACAAAAAGCCAGTTGTGCATGTGCTGAAAATACACAGGGTAAATTGTGTCAGCATGGCCAAGTAAAAGAAAAAACACTCCTTCTTCAGTGCTTTGCTCTCTCCAGTTAAGCTGGCCACGACACTGAAATAAACACTTGTGTACAGACTCCCCGGTGCAGCAGAACTTACCCATTGTTTGAGTAGAGGAGTTCATGCTACACAATGAAAAAATTCAGCTACTGGGACTCAGGATTTCCCATCGTTACAGCAGAATAAGAAACAAGTTTTTAGCAGTCTTTTGCCTATCCAAGATTTTTAACTTCTGGGATATCAGCTCAGTTCAGGTTTTTGACTTCTGACAGGGAAATGACAACGTTAATGAATGTAAACTTTTTAACAGCCATGACAGAACAGGGTCCTCGTGGGAATTTCATCTGCTTCTGGAGAACAGGATTGTATTATACATTGTTACTGATATGCAACAAATGTAGGTCACTTTTCTAACTGCTTTGGCCAGAAAAATAACTCCTTTAAAGAAGGCAAAAAAGCAAAAAAGCTAAAAAGTATTTTTATGAATTCAGTGTCTTAAATAAAAATCACTGCCTTTACAGTAAGTCGTACTGTGTTCAGGTAAGAAGACTGGCTCGCAAATTACACTTTGGCCAGTTTAAGAAAGTGTCACTGAGTGTCACCAAGTTTACTGACAGCCATATTAGTGGAATATGATACAGATTTCAATACTGCTTGGGATCCTGCTACTAGAAGAGACAAGGCAGCATAATAAAAACCAAACTCATCAAGACTATTTGTTCTTGTACTAACAGACAAGCATTCACTACAGAAGTAGCACTAATTCCAAAGGAAAAAGCAAGCCACCGAGATTTCAGCTCACAACAGCCAGTAACAACACGCACAACAAACAACTCTGCCTTTGTCATCTGAAGACCAAGCAGCTTCCTAAGGACATGCTGCTGAGAATCAAGAACACGTCATTTGGAGTACACCTTGGAAATACTTAGAGAATCGTGAAGAGGTGATGAGAATATAACCTGAGGTTTATTTACTTGTCAGATGTGACATTATTCCACAGCCCATCAGTGTCTTGTCCCTTCCACAGCTCAATATTACTAGGAATAAGCTGCGTACCACAGACCTTGCTTCCAAGATTATAACCTCAGAGAGTATTGAGGCAAATGCCATTTTAGAAACAGAGGTCAAGTGTGATCTTCCCTATTTACAGAAAGATTGAAGTGCTCAAGCTTCGATTCCTCTCTATGCTTCAATTAACACAACAGTGACTACTCAATTACACCCAAGAATTTTATTGACTTTGTCTTACTACATGTCAGTGTAAGCTGTAGTCTTAACCCCTCATGCAGATTCCATCACTCTCAAATGAGGCTTAAGATCTTTACTGCTTCCTTCGATTTTGTGAAACTACTTAACTTTATAGCAGAATTACAACCTACTGGTACACAAAGGCAAGCATGGTGACTCTGAAAAACACATTCTGTACACAGGCTGTAACTCAAAAGCATAGTAGCTAAATAGAGCTCACCTAAACCTGAGTATTTAATTACTTAAAAACATTTGGAAGAATTAAAACAATGAAATCTCCATCTCTTGTTTACCAAACAGCACACTTCCTTCAGGACAATAAGCCAAATTTGTTTCTAAGTATCTGCTTGTTTAAGTCTACCTCTAAGTTCTTCCTTGGAAGAAGAGATGACGTTTAATTTGTCACAGACATGGTTTCATTTTAACCTATTGAGACTACCAATACAACTGGTATTACTCACGAGCTACCTCCTCTGAACAAGGTGTTCTTTTTAAGGTTTACTTCAAGGAACTGCATTGCTAGAAACATACATATTAACAGCTACTGATCCAATTAATGGAGAGAGCAACTTGGGTTAATACTTAATCAGCAATTTATTAAAGGTGCAAGCAAAACACTACTCACCGTACACTGTCTCCTGGGTTTCTGTTGCATATTGAAGCCAGTCAACGACCATATTCAGAAGCTCTGGGATGTTCTCTGGTTAACTGTGTTCACAGTAACAGCAATTCTGCGAGACCTGAATCTCGGATGCAGCAGAAGCTGCCTTGGAAGGTGCTCTAAACTAGCTTGAGTTTACCAGCCCTTGTCACCAGGATTAAAAATAAACGAGGAGCTTAGCCTGAAACTGCAATGAAATCACACCTTGGATTCCTAGAGACATAGAATTATTAGAATAGAGCATTTCAGTCAGAAAACTGAGCCATATGTGCATCCATACAGCAGACAGGCAACAGAAAAAAGAGATTTTAAAATACACATTAGTAGCAGCCTCAAAAAACATGTTAAGTCTTTTGAACTACAGCAGACAGTAGCAGTTGCATAGAGATGGATTTTCAGGGGTGACTATCACCATAAACATAATATTGACTAAACCCCTGTAGTGTTCAAGTTGGCTTCCCAGCCAGCCACCACCATCATCATCTATGATTTCTCCTGCTGGAACCCACGTTGGTTTTTAACTGTAGATACAACTAGGAAACAGACATGCATGCTTTTCAGGCAATTCGTATTTGGTTTATTACAATTTTTGTAACTGTTAGTATTTTCATATCTGGACATCTTAAAAGGAGTTTCAGATTTACAACTTCAAAAGATGCTTACAGAATTATAGAAGTCTTGCTGACAGCTACTCTACTGCACTGTATACAGCTTTGTTGCCCACCTTCCATAGCGCACTACATAGCTCCAAACATGTGAAAATCTGAGGCTGATGTTCACATTCATCTGCAGGAAAGCTCAGTACACAGAAAAAGAATAAAGTGATAACTTGCAGTTCAACTATTTCCAGAATCAAGAAGAGCATACACAGAACTATACATTTTATAATTTTATTAGGAATAATTCCAAGTGGGTTATGAAGAAACTAATCCATTGAGTTTGATGAATTTTCCAAAATTTCTTTATGAAGATATGTTCACCAACAAACAGTAAAACTTCAGCAGAACTATTATACACTGGGCAAAAATAGTCAGGCTGATACCAAAAAGCAACATGCAACATAAAAAAAAAAAAAGATACAATATAAAGGAAGACAATCTGCTGATTATTAAAAACAATCTCAACATGAGCTCTTCGCAACCAGCACAGAACTATTCTACCCATCAAATCCAATTCACAAAAAGGCAAGTTGGGCTGACAGAACCCAAGGATCGATAAAATGTTCCTCAGTGCAGTAGATTTGTATAGTGTTTTAGAGCATTTCCTTGGCTGGAACAAGCATTATTGGGAATTCTTTTTGGCAAGGGAGAGAAATAAATACGTACGGAATGCTACATTTTTAAATCAGCAGACTGTCTGAGGAATGAAACGGGGCATCAGTAAACTAAAAGTAGCAGGGAGAAAAAAAAATTAAAACATTAATTTATTTGGGCTCAAAAGAATATTCAAAATAGATCTTAAAGATGTCACAATAACTATATTCAGGCATTTAGGCTAACACAGGGAATAAAATCAGAAGATACACTTTTTCCAAGTTAAGGAGATTTTTACCCAAGCATGTTGCTACCTTTGCAACATGTAGCTTGGTAAACAATAATTGGCAACAAAATAAGTTGAAATGCTGTAATATCCTGCCCAAATATCAGTTCCAGATACTGTAATAACCAAGATGCAAACTAATTTTGTTGTAACAAGCCTAGACCACTTATATCAAACATGTCCCTGGTGAAAGAGTCATCCAGTTTGAGTTAGCGTTTTGAGAGTTCATTTGACAGCCAGTCAAGTCCCTCGTACAGACCAGTTCCTTGTGTAGCACAGGTAGCCTGGACGTACCACTGTTAATGTAGAACACAAACAAACATTACATTTAAATATTGATAAAATGCAAGTGAAGTTATAACAGTACTTGACACTCAGATACACACTCAAATCGTGCTCTTTAAACGCTGTTTTGTGCCGTAAGTAGAGTCAGTATTGAACAGAGCATTTTTATAAGTCTTGAAAAGTATATGTAAAGTAGATGCAGTTCAGACGTTATCCAAAACCTCAGTGTTGGCTGACCAAATGCTAGAACACCGTTCAGTGCATCAAAAGACAAATACAGACCTTGCACTTGGTTTGTACGCTGAAAATTAGCGCCTTGGTTTTGAAAGACTGCTCTTCAGAAAATGCACATGGACCTCTAAAAAATCTTAGTGGGTCAACATATAGACATTAAGCAAGTATTACAGAGGGATATGCTGTGTATGTGAAGCAACCCTAGGTCTCAAAGACTTGTGTAGATGGAACCTTACAATTCAGGAGCTACTCAGTTTCTTCCCACCCTTGTAGCGGTGAGAATGCAGAATGTGTTTTCTCCCTCAAAATAACAAGTATTGGGAAAACAGGAGAGCCCACCACATGCTTTGTCAAACATGTCCGACAGCTGTATTTTAGTGACAACCTGGAATATTTGTGTTTTTCCAGGAGAACACGAGGGATGAAACACTGCAACAATTGTACACATTGGATTATACTTCTCAATCCCTTACTTTGAATGAGGACCTTAAACTACGCACTGCAGACTTTAATAGCGGGCGTGTGCCTCTCTCTCTATGTAAAGACTTGAGGACTTCCCTTTCCTTCAAAGGGTGATTACACTTATGACACATAATAAAGGAAGACAAGAGTTCAGCAACCAGGAAGTTTAGCACTTACAGTTCTGTTACGCAGAGACTGAAGACCTAGTTTATCTGTCATTTCACTGATTGCCATGGCATTTGGCAGATCTTGTTTGTTTGCAAACAGAAGCAGCACTGCATCTCGCAGCTCATCCTCCTGAAGCTAACAGAAAAAAGGATCATGTTATTATTAAATTAGCTCAGTTAAGTTCTACAATTACTTCAGCAAGCACTAAAGAAACCTAAATACTGATTTACAGGTTATAAACTTTCTCATCCTTGCTCCTGAAGTCACTAGTAAGCTCTGAGTGAAATTTAACTAATACCCAGCAGAACTCCTCCTACAAGCAACAAAACACTCTTTCAATTGGGAGTTTAAGTTTACCAGCACCTTTCTCCTGAAATTCTTAGCACCAATTTGTTTTTCCAGAATTCTTTATTCATCTGCCGAGTTTCTATGAAGGTTTTAGGAAGGTTTTATGACCCATTAGTAGTTTTTGAGCTAAAGCTCTCTAAAGTTTTAGTTACAACTCAGTACACAACGTGACCCAGAATTACCAGTTAAATACAATATGAACTGTACAAACTCCCTACAATTTTAAAATCTCCTAGGGAAGCTGACACACATCCAAAATTATGACAGAAGTATAACAAATTATATTTCAGAAGGTATTGATATTTACCATTTTCTGCAGCTCTTCTGCTGCTTCCTGGATTCTCTCTCTGTCATTACTGTCTACCACAAAAATGAGGCCCTGTAAGAAATTAAGCAATTTTGAAAAAGACAATATAATCATACAGTACTATTTTAAAAAACAAAAAAACCTCTTATTGAATATTGTGATGGTCCCCTCTTAGGTAAACAACTTTGACAGAAATTTCTGTTTAAGCAATGCAAGAAGTCTCCCTGAACACGTACATAAGTTTCAACTGCAAAATGAAGCTAGGCCTTCTAAACCAGAAAAGTTAAACACCACAAGTGTCAATTTATACATTAATGGGGGAATCATTATTTCCAAATGAAACAAAACAAAAAGACACCAGCAAAATTTCAGAAGCTAACTCTCCTCCCCCCCTTTTCCCCTCATTGTATCAAATTAAATGCAGCAAAAGAATCACAAGTGTGTTACCATCTCTCGTTTCACTGAGAAAACCCACTCTTAAAGTAAGGCCTGAATGTGTTTTAAGAGAGTTTGTACCAAACAGTATTTCTAATGGCCTCTCTGTTATTCAAGTGTCCTCCTTACAAACACACTATCTACTCTTAAAATTTCAGTCTGAAAACTTTCAATTTTATCATTCCCTTTAAGAAAACAGAAGCATCTTTTAAAAATATTTAGTAAGAGGACTGAATAAGGAACCGAAATTCAGTATTACTCTACGCACAACAGCGCTTTGGTAGCCCCTTTTTGTCAATCCAGACTTCTCCATTTTTCTGCACCAATCACATTCATAGTGCTACACAAAAGTTTTTGGGAAACAACTCTATGCTCAACACGGCAAAAAAAAACCCACTCACAAAGTTTCCTGATACTAATAAGCAACTTAGCTTACTGCTTGTGAACTAAAGAAAAGAAACACATTTATGTCACCAAAAAAAGAGGTGAAGTGGATGCTTTCTAATCAATCTGTAACAGGATCTTTTACAATGTTTTTAGATACTTGGTGTACTAAACACACAGACATAGAACAATAAAAGCTGCATATTCTGAGGCCGATTAGAAAAAAAAGAATGTTAGAATATGTGACAATAACATTTCTTACGTATAAGCTAATGCCAGTTCAAACAGATCAGAACATGGATCTAGCAAAGTTGAAACATTCCTCACAAACAAACCAGCTGCTCTGGCACATTACAGAACACTGGTGGATCCTGAAGGACTTTATCCTTGCCAGGCTACACTCATGACTAAACCTGAAGCCTTCAGGGTAATAAACCAGCTTCAGCTGCGCTGGTTCTGGTATCCTTCAGCACTTGAAGGAAGTTGTGAGGGGCCTTTCTCAAAGCAAGGGACAGAAGACAACTTTCCACGTAGAAAGAGACTTTACGATACAGGTCTTTAACAATTGCCATGTGGGAACTCTTACCTGTGTGTTCTGGAAATAATGCCTCCAGAGAGGTCTAATTTTATCTTGACCACCAACATCCCAAACTGTGAAACAAATGTTTTTATATTCTACCGTTTCCACATTAAAATGTCACCAAGAATAAAATAGTTAGAAATAGTTAATCCTAGTGTCAAAATGGAATTCTAATCATGTTAAAGACAGTTACTTCCTAAGCTGTATTTCTCCCAGTTATATATATAATGGCTTATCAGAATTTTATTGCTAGATCAAGACAAAGATTGACTGAACAGGGATACCCCACCCCCAAATCAATCAATAAAATCCAAGTACACCACCTTTGGTTCAGCAAGTCTTTCAGCCACAAACTGCTAAGAGGATTGTGGTGTTTGAGGGAAATACTGCTGCTTCATTGGTTCCTATACTCCTGAGCATCTGCTGCTGGCCACTGTCAGACAGGACTGTGGTCTAAATGTATCTTTGGTCTGACACAGTTATGTTACGGCAGTACTAGAAAGCCCACGTTTGTCTTGATTCTTATACTAACAGCAAAGGCAACAAATCCCTACACTTGTCAGAAGCCTGTCTCTACAGCACAAAATGTAGAGTAAGAAGAATGAAGACCTGAGATTGGGTTGTCTTACCAATAGTGGGAATTGTGGTGACAATTTCTCCTAGTTTCAGTTTATAAAGAATAGTTGTTTTACCAGCAGCATCCAAACCAACTAGAACAAACAAACAAAAATATTTAGTTCACAATATGAACTACAACGTGCTAATTTAAAAACATGCAATTTTACATGCAGAGTATTAGATTTTTTCCTAAAATGAAACAAATATTAAAATACACTTATGTCATTGCTAATACACTGCTGTATGTTTCTCTCCATCTCCTCTACCTGGCATTGAGAGAGACAGAGAGAACAAGCAATGAAAAAACAAGGTCAATAACAGACTTTCATCCACAGCCTACAGGCTCAGGAAGTTTCTAGTCCTTTTGTTCAGTATTTGTGTTAAGTTTTCTCATTCACTTTCAAATTTTCTCCTCCGTAGCTCAGGATAGTTTAAAATGCCGAGCAACAACCTACACACAGTAGTACATAGTTTCTCTCTGATCACATCTGCCACTTTGCACTCAGGCTGGGAAAGGTCTCACCTACTCACCCTTCAGCTAAGGCCAGTTTCACATGCACCTGAACCAACAGAAGTTGACACTATCAATGGAAGACACCTCACTCTCCCTCACTGCAGCCCTTTGTCCCTTTGCTAACACACTTCTTTTGCGTTGACAGTCACACACTTATTAGGAAACTCCTGTCATCACTCTGCATACATCCCAAGGGCTGGAACTCTTCTTCAGGACATCATTTCTTTTTGCCGAGATCCACTGGGATGCTTTTGTTAGGGGTCTCCAATTTTGATCTTTATAGAAGGCCTTCTGCACTGAAATTTGCTCTTCTGATTCTACAACAAAACTTAAGCTTGCTGTTTTTCCAGCATAAGCTACGTGGTAAATATGTAATCCTTAAACAACAAAAAACTGGAGCCTCAAAGACATCTTTTGAGAAGCATCACCAACACCGCTGGCATACACTGTAGTTTTCTAGAAGTGTTTGTGTGACTGCTTATTGCTAGGTATTTCAGAACACATCAGAGCAACTCTAAATACAACTTCCTACATTTGAATCTAATGCCTAGCACATAAGCACCTAAATAAACAGTATGCACTAAACACTTACCACAACAGTTTGAACAAAATGCCTGTTTGTGAAACTTAAAACAGTCAATGAAGTTTTGCCTACACAAAAATACCCCCTCCAAGAATTAATTAAATAGTATTTGAACAAGAAACCGAATGTTAACCTTGTTTGATAACATGTTTTGAGTTAATTTCCTACTGTGATATAATAAGCTTTAAGTGGTTTGATGACCTATTAATAATACAATTGTCTCCTTAGCGTTACAATGAAATGGAATTTGAGATTACCCACTTATTCAGAATGAAACCAAACTCTTGAAGTCTCCTCCTTCTCAAGACAAAAACTGCTGCTACAGCAGACTAATTAAAAAAAAAAAAAAAAAAAAAAAAAAAAAAAAAAAAAAAAAAAAAAAATTTGTTCTAATTGTTAATGTCATGAAAGAAGCCGGGGGAGGGAATCTACTGTCAAAACCAAAGCTGTTTGAGAGCTAATAAAAAAATCAAACAAACAAAAACCAGTTTTAACTTTGCTATTGTATAAGTGTTGGTCTCTTTTAGACCCATGCATGAGCAAGAACAAAGTAAAAACTTGATGCAGCAGAAGTTACGCAAGAGTTTGCAAGTCTTTTAAGTGTTTTTAAGTGTTAGCTGTACACCAGTCAAGTGTCAGGTAGCCTTAGAAACACCCGTTAAGTGAACTATGAAACCCTCACATACTCCATCTATGCTGAAAACCAATGTTTTTAATAGCACAGTGCTTGAAGCCCAACACTATTCTCACACAGCTCAGCTTCAAGTGAGTGTTTGTAAGATGCCTAGATCTTTACAAGAAAACATGATGTACGTATATGATATATATTAATTTTCCAGTAAATTAATAATCAATTAGTGAACCAACAATTAAAGCCACACATACTCACAAACTCTCCACCCACCCCCTCAAAAAATCCCCAGTTATCAGGAGAACAAATACAGACAAGATTTGTTAAAATTAGCAACAAAAGAAAGATGTCGTTATCTACACAAACGATTTCAGTGCCTTTCAGACAAAGGAAAAGAAAACAGCTGGCCTCATTTCAAAGAATATACACAGGGTAGCAAGAACCAATGGAAGATATGACTCAGAGTTAAGAAATCAGAAACTAGTAAATTTTAAACTATTTCCTAAAATTAAGAAATCACTGCCCCAGTAATTCTTTCTGCTCCCACAACCACTTCAACGGTAGCGCTGGCAGAAGGTTACATTAGCTACCTAAGCACAAAGCCCAGAGACTTAAATCTACTCTTACCCACAATTCTAATTAAGCTGTTGGACTTTGCACTGAGGCAGGCTGACTTACGGATATGTGCTTTCTTCTTTTGACTCCACACTTGAGACGGCAGCTTTTAATGGAGGGAAAGCAGCTTCTGCAAATCACCGTGACCCTGTATGCAAAAACTGCCTCTTCTAGTCAAATTGCAAGCCTTACGAAGCCTAAACAAGCTATAGTCATCAAAAGCATAGACTCCACTCATTCTTGTTCCAATTTGCCATTTAGCACCTTTTTCAGAACAAGAAAATTCAGAGCACCAAATCACATTTAATCTTTTGAGTCGCTAGGAAGTGTAACTACTGCTTTTAGCAGTGCAAGAACAAATATGTGTTTACATTTGCACTGCAACACTACATGTAAATCTGTGAGCCACTTCCATGTCATAAAGTTTTAGTGGATTTGACTATCAAGATTGAAATCTAAGCCTAAAATGCCCAAATAATGTCAAGAAAAATTCCTGATTCTACATTTTCACTCCCAATTCTACTGCCTGACTGACCATCAACAAGATGAAGCTACAAAAATCTTGATGCAGGGCATGACAGTCAGCAGATGTACCACAAAGCATTAAGATGACAATAAGGTACAAACGGGAAGCACAGACTTGTACTTGCAACCATTTATCTTTAAACCAAGTCAAACATCCTCTTCCTGTAGCTGGAGAAAAAACCAAACCATCTACAATGCTTTCAGTTGCTGTTAAACCACTGCGGTTCTAAACCCTTTACTCCTCTTAGAAGAGTTTTATTCGCAGTCTGTCAGTTGTGTTTCTAAATCTCAAGCTCGTAGTTCTTTTAAGTGTGGGAACACCACTCCTGTGACACACCACATTCCTCATTTACTAACTTCCTACTTTGATCGTTGGAGGCTGAATATCAAGCTGCCTCAGTTATCTTAGCACAGAACTTCATACAAAACAGATGAAGAAAAATTGGGAATTGACTTTTTAAATGCATTTCACATCAAGACCAGCAGATTTGGGTTGTCATAGTGAGATTTCCAAAGTTTATTGCAGAATACAGCGCGTTGCTACTTCCAACATGAATGTTTCCCATAATCAGAAATGATTAAAAAAAGAAAAAAGATAAAAAAAAAGCTTCTACTGTGTTGATCCAATTCATGACATTCATGTTATGAACAAAAGTCAGTTTTAAAAAACAAAATTAATCAATCCTGATTTACCACAGGTTTGTACTCCTTAAACTTTTTTTTTCCACCTTTATACCAATTCTCTCAAAATTTGTCTAATTTATCCTTTACACACTATTCCTCTTTCATGTTTAATTTCAATTGGTTAAGTCTTTAGGGGACACAAAGGGGTCATTCTCAATAGAGCTTCTCAAGAAAACATACACATGTGAAAAAACCTAAGGGCATGCAAACCAATAGCACTTAAAAAAAAAAATAAAGCCAACAAAACCCAAATAAAACACAGGTAAATATTTTAGTGCTATATGGTGACATAATTCCCAAAGAATCTGACATTTTTTTCTCCCCAATGTGTTTAATAATTACCTTTGTATTTGAGGCTCCTGAGCAGCTATTATCTCAGTTAACACTTGCACAACTACACTAAGACACACAATACTAGATTATGATACTGAAAGGTATGGACAACTAACTTTTATTTTTTAAGCACAAAAACCTATGAATGAAGAGTTTTACAGACAGGTACATGCATGGATTTTTACAGACAAGTACATGCATAGTTAGGACTCAGTTTTTCTGCTTTAATACCCCAATTGCCTAGTCTAACTTAAAGTCATTCAATGCTATCCTACACTTATTTATTTTCTTTTATCTTGTGTTGTTTCCATCTATAGAGAAGATATAGGAATTACTTTACATCCCTTTTCTCTGAATCATATTAATATATTTCAGAAAAAATATTTAGTTGTACAAGTACAGATTCTTAAAACTAGAATTTCAGTAACACTATACCACTGAATGTCTACCTTTTACCATAAATATAGTTTGAGAATATAGAAGATAGCGTGCCATGTTTGCTGCTGGTAATGATACCTGATGAGAAACATTCAAAATTAATTCTACTTTGTCTTGATTTCTGCAGAAACAGAAGGAAGCTGTGACAGGGAAGTCTGAATGAAAAATTAATATTCTGCTCATTATTAACTCACCCATGTAATACTTTCTGCTAAATCCTTCTCCATAAACACCTTACCCCATAAAGCTACTCACTGAAATACTACTAAAATGCCTAGCCTTGTCCAGCTCATTTTCAAATCATAAACTGAAATTTATCACAAGGAAAAGTCTAGTCACAGTATTCATTCAGACATCTCTCTCAAAGTGCTTATACAGAACACAGAATACTATGAAGAGCTTCTTTTCCACGTTCCAGGTATAAACGAATTACGTGATCTCCAATGTAACATGTGCTGCTTCTAAACATCCAATTTAGGTCCTATGATACACCCTCATCACAACACAGCAAAAGTTTCACCCTCTTATACTACATCACACACAAATACAGTGCAGTCTCAAGCTCTGATACTGTCCTGTATTTTAATGTAATCCATGCCTTAAAATAAAAATAATTAAAAAAAAAAGCAGCAGTTGAACAAAAAACTAGAAAGTGCAGATCCTAAACTCATATCTAACTTAAATTTGAACTAATCATTTACCAATGAAGAAACTAAAACCTTGCAAGCTGTTTTAATCTGTATGAGATCACTTTCCTGTTCTCATTATTTTGCAGAATGCAACAGAACTACAAATACCACTCAACTATCAAACACTATCTCATCCTATAGTCAAGCTCATTTGAAGATTTTACTTCATTCAGAGTCATATGAAGAGTCTGACTGCTAGGGAGACAGTCAAATCACTTCCTCGAAGCCAACAGATGCACTATGTTGTCTTGAAGACAAAAATTATACACGTTATTTTGAAATGGATGAGAGTCTCTAATTTCCGGCAGCAAAGATACAATAAAAATTACTGTGCACGTAATAAAAGAACTCTGCCATCACAAAATGGAGAACATGTACAATTATAATTTTAAAAAGCTGCATTTTTTTGTCTGCTGTGCATACCAGACAGTGTTAAGGATGAGCAGGGTTTCACAGAAGAAGTTTCAGTCAGTTTCACAGTTAGGACCAAGTCCCATTGCTGGCTATATTGAAACAAGCACTTCATGTAATTTCTTAGGACAAGTGACTTCAGTCAATGGCCATGAATCAAGTTCCATTCACTTTAGTAACAGCATTTGAGAAAAGCTTGGGGATTTGGATTTGTTTGAACATAAATTTTGTGGTGATGGGCAGGTGAGTGGCAGAAGGCAGGGAAGAGCTGAAGCAGAGGAGGAAATACCTAATGCGGTATGAGCTTGCTTTGACCTTTTGAACCACAAGCTGAAACTGAGAATCTTCAAGAGCCACTGGCTTCAACTCTTACTCAGTCTGTTTCAAGAGAAGCACAATCCAGTTCCAAATAAATAATTACGGGTTGACAGTAAAACTAAGTAAGCACTGGAAGAGCAGCCTATATGGTTTCATACATGAGGTACAGGAGAAATAAGAGCACAGACGATATACCGAAGTGTCCTTCCACAAGATCTCCACATCAGACCCCACCGCTACAGAAAATCGGCCATTATATGGCAATTTCTTAAGCTCTTGGTGCAGAACACACCAGGCTTTGTCACATCCTGTTCGAGAAGCCCCACTCGGGCACAGGCCAGGCGGCGCAGAGCCCGGCCGCCTGCGGGCGAAGGTACAGCCCCGGCGGCCGGACGCGCTCTGTCCCGCCGGCGGGCACGGCCTCACCTGCCGCTGTTCCATCTTTGTTCTACGTTCCGCTCCGGCCCCGCGCAAGCGGAAGCGCAGGTGGGAGGAGAAGCGGCAGCGTCCCCGCTGCAAACCCCAGAGAACGCGGGGATCACCCCCCACCCTTCAACTCATTGCCCAGCGCAGCCGCCACCCCCGACAGCGGGGTCGGGGGGGGGTACGAGCGAAAAGAAAGCGAGAAGGTGGCAGAGGAGAAGGAAGGGCACACACGTCCCCATCCCCACTCCCCCACCGCTCTTTCTCCATAACGACCCCACCAGCCCCAAGGAAAGGGGACGGAAAGGCGCCCCGTTCCCGACACCCCGGAGCTGGGCCGCGCCCCCCGCCTCGAGTCCGCGGTCCCCTCCCGCCGGCCTCCCCTCCCCCACCGCCAGCGGGCCGCGTCCGTGAGGGAGCGAGCGGGCCTGGCGGCGGCCACGGCCGCTCACAGCGGCGGCGAGACTCCGGGGGAACTGCTGTCTTCCCTTACCCATGAGAATGCGCATCTGCTTCTTGCCGAAGAGGCGTGAGAAGAGCGAAGAGATGGTGAGGCCCATGGCGGCTCCGGCACGGGGCTGGGCGGCGGCGGAGGGAGGGGGAACGCGGAGGGGCTGGTGTGTGCGCTGAGGAATCCCTCCGCGAGCGAGCAGGCAACTGCTGAGATGCAAGGCTCGCCCGGCGGGGCCGACTTATAAGGGGCAG
>VXBJ01006516.1:424028-450187 GCA_013400055.1 Nycticryphes semicollaris | reverse complement strand
TGGCTAGGAAAGTTAAGCTTCCCTGGATTTAGCTGAGGATAAGTGTACTACAAAATATTTGAAGGACTCCTTTTGAAATAAGTTACTTTCTAGACCTCCAAGCTGGCATATTCTTCCTACAACTAGATCATTAGGAGAGATCTTTCATTATTTCGGTTGTTTGAGTACAATCTAACACACATTTGTCTGAAAAGTGATTGTCAATAGTCAGGGTTTCAACACTAACGTGCGGGGTTGCTCTATATCATGATACGTAACTGTTATTCACAACATACTTTTGATGAATTCTCCTCTAGTCAGAGATGGACAGCAACCCTGTTAAAGGACCGGCTACAACTTCACCATACTTGACTGCACTTTATCTCATGTTTTGGTTCTTGGCATTATTTTTACTTTTTTTTAAAAGAAATTGGAGAAGTCGCAAAGCTTATGTATGTCCAGTTACGCTGCTTCTGATCACCCAACTGGGGCCCTTTAGCATCTAGGATCCTTTCTGATCACCCAGGTATTCTCTCCTTCACTGAAGGACTTTTTCCCATCCTGGTCCAAATAGTATGTGAGACACATACGTATGTAATTTTTTTTTTTTTTAAAGTCAGATGAGGATTGAAGCAAAGTTACCAGAACTAGTAGTTTTCAGTGCTGTCCTTTAGCCATCAAGCCTCAGGTGAATGAGGGTTCATACAAGCTTTTTACTGTATTTTAAGCACACTGAGTTAAAAACAAAGCAAAAACCAAAAAACAGGGGTGTGAAAATTCCCGTTCACCAAGCTGGAAACTACTTTCTGCAGCTGAAACAATTCCGCTGCTACCACACTACAAATGGCTGAAGCATCCCTAAAAATACACATGCTCAGTGTAGAAGAGCTGCAGAGAGAAAGGACATCAGAAATCTGCAATGAGGAAAGACTGTTCCTGTTTCAGTGACTACATTTTGCCTAGACTTGTAGTTATAGGTCATTCTGAACCACCGTTACTTAAAGCATTACAAGTCATTGACAAAGAAAACAAACAACCCAGTAAAACTTTCTTTTTTAACTTTTCGAGCAAGATTCTGATTCTGTTTAAGCATCTAGTTATTCAGGAATTTAAATTAATAGCAACTCCACTAAAGAAACCCAAATTAAGCTTTGCTTGCAATCTACTTCACTATAGGTATCATGTTCCTCCAGGGCCTCCCAGATGCATACAGAAAATAGACTGAAGGTTGGATAAATTTTGCTTGGAACCTAGTCCCTGCCATTTGCTTTCTTGAGGATTCTGCAGCTCTATCATATTACAACCATGATGCGTGATCAAACCACCACCGCTTCATAACATCAGGTATTTCTGGTCACCTACGAGGTACAGCTTCAGCAAGTCACACTAAGGAGCAGTCGTTACAAGCTGCTGAACAGCTTTGCCTACACAGGAGAGGGGGAAAAGCAAACAATCAATCACACCCATCATTTAAGTCACGTAACTTCCAAAGGAAAAAAAATAAAAATCAAACCCTTTATTTTCTTTTACAAAAATACATATTTGCAGTCATATGATAGTTATCATAGTTGTTACCAGTTTACATGGTTCCAAGAAACTACACAGTGTTCCAGGTTAAATATTTAGGATAATTTAGAGTAAGAATGGCCACTTAGTAATTTCTGGATTAGAAATGCTGTTCATCAGTGTGCGCAAAAAAAAAATATTTGCAAGTTAGAAATTAATGCTGAAGTGACATAGTTTAAGTAACATAATAGATACATTAAACTTTTGGTCATGAGTAATTGTATACAAACCATAACAGTATTAAAATACATTATTTTCATAAAAATACCATTGTGACACTTTATAGCTAAATAAGACATTTTTAGAAAGATGGTATGAAATATTTATCATACAAAAGCATATTCTTATAGCAGGATTATGTTGTAAGTTTTTGAAAATTCTATCCAAGCACTTAAAAGCAGAATTTTGTTTGTAACTGTGATCCACCTGTCATATAAAAGTGTATGCTGTGTGCACACTACAGCATTAAGTTTATTCTACTTGAAACTGGTCGAAGTACAACGCTGTCTGTGGAGCAGCCAAGCTCTTATACGCCACTGAAACTTCTTCAAGAACATAAACATCACATTCTTGTCCCTTAATATGCACGAGAAAATTACTGTTTATGCACATCTGCTATATGCATATACTGAGAATAATTTCATGCTACAATCTTTTTTTTGCCACAGTTTGACCTTGCCACAGGCTTTTTTCAGCTGACCCCAACAACTTCTCCCTCCAGTCCCAGTACCTCCTCAAACTGGTATAAGTAATTTAAAAAAAAAATTATAAAAGGAGCTGACTGCTATGATCTCCAACTGAAACAGATTGTGTATCAGCTAACTCTTAACTGAATTCACTGATTTTAAAATCCATATTAGAACACCATTGTGTTTATTTCCTGTGATGAATACCGCATGCTTACATTTACACTAATGATCTACTTTAAACCCTGAATGTTAGCAGTTGAAAACCACCAATTAGGATTTAATTATTTTATATTTAAGGCATGTGAGTAAGAGCACCCTCATTAACTGACACCGAACAGAAGAGACTTCTCTTCAGGAAATTTTTGTCAGCTGCCTTCTCTTCTTTAAAGATGCTAAATTAATACAGTTCTGGAACAATGGTAAGATGGAGACAGGAAGAAAGTGAAGAACTGATCTGATTATTTCAGCTGTCCCTGAAACAGTTTTAAAAGCCATGAGTTACCGTTAAAATACTTCAACTATAGCATACTCTGACCATGTCCCATAATATGTCAGTTGGACTAGATGAGAGCTAACACAACACAAAAACAAGAAAAAAGCAAAGCAATAAGGTACTACATCAACAGGACAGTAGAGGATCAATATCGCTTACCCCTGAGTTAGCAGGATTGGGTATAGCAGCACCAATTGGAAAACATTCTGCAATGCCAGCACTGCACCATGGTCCTATGCTGTGGTATAGTTTCATATGCCCACAGATTTTTCTTTAAGAGCACTTATTTCAAATGTTATTAGACACAGGAATTCCTTTAACTGAATTGGTATTTTAGTGGAAAAAAAAAGTGAAAATAGTATATTGGGCTATACTCTTGGTACAGGCCATTTGTAGTGTTAATACAACTCTTTGAGCTGAGCTTGGTGAGCTGCTGTCTTCTCTGCGGCTACGCTGGCCTTTTGTCTTCTGCATGCAAAAAGCCCAGTAGAAATCATGTTGTGCCAGTTTTGAGCAAGATGTCCTGTAAGTCATCTGGAAGTGCTAGTATAATATCATTGATGTGTGTCTGCAGCTTTTTCAGTGTCTCAGTTTTCACAGGAAGCTGTTCTCTGTCAGCCTGCAACTGCAAAGGTACAATGAAGCACGATTTCTATGAAAAATACAATTTTACTTTAAGACACAACAAAGTGACATATTAATGAATCTGGAAAATTAATTCCTCACAACCATATAATACTTTTATCCAGTTTGGTCAGGCAAGTTTGAGCCATGTGCAAATTCAATTACTTACCAGTTTATTCTTTAACTTTAAGACAAGATCGACGGTTTCTACTTCAGTATGCTTTTGACTCCAGAAAACCAAGTTCTAAAAGAGTAAAAATTAAGCATTGAAATATTTACAGCAACATACATGATTTTCTAAAACAGTATTAATTTACACCTACTGTTCTCCTTTCCCTTATTCTCATCCCATTTACTGAACTACTTTACTCCTGTGTATCTCTACTATGAACTGCAAAATCGGTTTTATTTGGCTGTTTGCCAGGAAACTGGGGCATTTAGTGGAACACACAATACAAACTAATACAAAAAAATCATGCCAAACAGGTTTAGTTACAGAAATAGCATCTAGAATGCAAAATGGCAGTGAATGTTTACCAAATCAGAGCTGCCAGCACAATGAAATATTAAAATAGTGCCAGGCAGCATTTTTTGTGTGTAGGGCATTCAAGGAGATCACATAGCCACAACTAGTAAAATACATTTATTAAGTGAATTTTCTTAAGGAAGTTCTATTCCCCTACCCCTTTACTATTCATCTATTAAAGACACTTGCTTATGTGCTGAAAGAAGTTAACACTTGCACCAAAAGAAAAAGCTAATGAAGAGCAGACTCAGTAATACATTTGTGACACACTCCCGTTTCTTTGCAATATGTCAAATGTAGCTGGGTAGATTCTAGGTGATATAACTGACCTGGCTACTGCCCTGCACATTATTTGAGCTGCTCTATTTGAACAATCTATTTGGGTTGCTCTCCAAATGGTGCTAAATCAGGCTTGACAAAATTGTCAACATTTTCATGTTCAACCAACAAGAAGAGCAGAAGTAAAACTGACTGCAGGGAAAATCTATTTTTTTATTACAAGATGATAAATAAAATAATAAGCACACATTTTTCTAACCTCATTACAGAGTGCTTCTAAATGAAGGGCCTCCAACTTCTGTGTCATTTCTTTCTGCCGGCTCCTAAACCAACCATCGAAGTTGGGCGATTTCAAAAAATGCCTGATAAAACACCAAAATACATTCTATAGTTCAATTACAATTTTAATAATAGTCTGTTTTGTATGTCATCAAATGTAAAAGTAATTAAGTTTTAGGTTGAAGAAAATATTAGGACCCTTTGTATGTTTACTTTCCAAAAAGTGTCATGTTCTGAAGTGATATTTTGAAGTGGAGTACAAGAGGTGCTTCTATTAATCAAGACAAGGACTAAGAAAACAGTGTAAAGAAAAGGGGTCTGAAGGACAATAGGAATTTTGCCAGGTTAAAAAAAAAAAAAAAAAGGAAGGTTCAGTTTGAAACATCCTCATTTTTATCTCTGTGTTTGACTGAAAGGAGGAATCAAGTTAGAACCAGTCATAAACCCACAAATAATACTGGTATACACAGACACCTGTGGTGTTAGCAGCATCTTATGAAAACCATTACCAGGTTACAGAGAAACAGATTTAGGCAAGTATACTAAGCATTACCAATTCCTGTTAAAGCATATGTCTAAAAGTAAGTCTTACTCAAATCAGAACTGATAGTAAGTTTGCTCAGGAAAAGAGTATTTGTATTACTGATTTGCCTTCATTGACATAATTTCATTTTTTTATGCTGATGAAAAAAAATGACCTGTAGAGTCCTATCCAGTCTCCTTTTAAACCTGATGTGAGCTGTGGTCCTGCTTTTTCCAGCGTCTTCATGAAGTCATCTTGGCTAAACTGCCTCAGCTGTGGTGGACTCTATGGAAAGGAAAAAAAAAAAATCATTAGCATACCCTGTTTTCCCTAATTACCAATTTCCAGTTCATTCAAATTGTATTTCCTTACCTTCCATGGCGATATGCATTTTTGCAAAGGCATTAGGCTTGCCACATAACGTTCCTAGGGAAAGGAAAAAGAAAGGCTGTTTGCATAACCATTATTAAACATACACAGTCCACGTGTATGTTTACTTATCGGTTGTGACCACAGCATTTTCTCTTCGAAGTGTTGGCACAGGGTGGGGTCACACATATTTACCACATAAGAACATAAAAAGGAGTTTATCTAATACCATTTGTATTTCCCAGCTACAGACTTCACATCAGCAAGATTCAAGAAGCACAGGAAGCAAATGTATACGTGGAGATATATATATATATCTATATCCTGAACTCCAGCCATTAGTGAATAATCTCTTTTTTCTTTGCTGACAGTCCACAGGTACCTTCATATCATGGGTGATTCCAGACAGTAATCCCACTTTGTATCAAGTATTTGGAAGGGATTTTCAGAGCCCCTCATGCTATTATTAAATACAGAACTAACCTACAAAATGCTGTATCAGTTGTGGGCACCTCTGCAGCAGCAACGCTTGGCAAAGGCATGTCTGGAGCCCCAGCTGGCTGGTTGACATAGGCAGTAGTGGGGACACTTCCTCAGCAAGGCCACTGCCAAAGCTTAAGGTCTGATGACAGGAGGCAGCTCCACCTTAGCAGCTCATGCATGCACATCAATATTCACTGCTGTATAAAGTTTTTGTATGCAAATTGACACACATTTTTCATCTGTGAATATAATCAGCTTTGATATTATTATGAAAAGCCTAGTTCTAGCTTTTGAAAAAGCAAAGGAACCCTCCCTCTAATCTCTCCTTGTGGCATAGAATGTAAAAGGTGACTTTACCCTGAAAATTTAAGATTTATGACAGAAAACTTTTGAAGTGCCTCACTTAAGTGTAAGTTTGAGCAAGATGCAGGGAGAATGCCAGGGAAAGGTTTTAGATTGACCCTGCATGTCCACCCTGTCTCAAAGGAATAGGATAGAAAGACACATTTAAAGGAAAAACCCCTCTAATCATTAACACCCAAGGGCAAAAAAGTATCTAAGGATGTCCCAGTTCTTCCAGACAAGCTGGACCTGATCATATATGCTGTAGAGTGAGAAAAAGTTCAGATCATCCACAAAAAGTGTTCAGAGAGCTCAGAATGGGACAGCTGATGTGAAACTATCCAGTGCCCCAGGTATCACTTCCCAATTTTAACCACTTGCCCAGAGGAATGACTTAAATTCACACAGAACTTTTTGGGTGGGTGAAGTGCATCCTTACTTGGACTTCATACCTTCAAATGCCAGGTAAGAGTGCATTAGAACATATTCATCATTGTTTTAATGCACAAATTAGAAAACAGATGACAATTGTCCATTTCACTGCAAGTCAAAGCCTACCAATCTGCATGATCCAGCAACCGAAACACAGTATTTATTTGTCAGCATAAAAGAATGTCAGGAGTCTGCAAACACTACACCAGAACTTCAATTTACAGGACAGGTTAAATTTTTACTATTAAATTAGATACAAATTCCTATTTTAAATATTGTTTCAGCAAACATCTGGAAATGCTATCTAACAACTTATACAAAGAAGCTTTCCTTTCTGAGATCTGAACCATTTGCGTAGGTATAGAAATGCTTCATTTTGACATTAAGCTATGGCCTTCATAATTTTTATGCTAAGTATGGTAACTGAAGAATTATAAGACTACAGTATTTTAGAAAAGTCAAGACAGCTTAATGCTAAATTTCTCTAGTTCAAATATTCTTCACAATCACAAAATGGTTGAGGTTAGAAGGGATGCCTGGAGGTCATCTAGTCCAACTCCCCTTTTTCCACTCGCTCAAGCATACCTGCAGGCTGCCCAGGATTATGCCCAGTTTCTTTAATATCTCCAAAGATGGACACTCCACAACCTCTCTGGGAAACCTAACCTGTTCCAGTGCTTAGGCACCCTCACACTGACAAAGTGTTTCCTGATGGCTGACAGACCCTCCTGTATTTCAGTCTGTGCCCACTGCCTCTTGCCGTCACAGGGCACCAGTGAAAGGAGCCTGGATCCACCTTCTCTACGTCCTCCCTTCAGATCTATACACATTGATGAGCTCCCCCCCAGAACCTTCTCTTCCCTGGGCTGAACAGTCCCAGCTCCTCAGCCTTTCCTCACTGAAAGATCCCTCAGTCATTTTACTGGCCCATCACTGGACTCTCTCCAGTAGCTCCATCTCTCTCTGGTACTGAGGAGCCCAGAACTGGACATGATACTCCAGGTGTGGCCTCACCAGTACTGAAGAGAGGGGAAAGATCACTCCCATAGCCTGCTGGCAACACCCCTCCTAATGCAGCCTGGGATACCATTGGCTGTCTTTGCTTCAAGAGCACATTGCTGGCTCATGTTCAACTTTAGGACCCCCAGATCCTTTTCTGCAAAGCTGCCTTCCAGCCTGGTGGCCCCAGTAGATACTGCTACATTGCGTTATTCCTCCCCAAGTGCAAGACTTTGCACTTCTCTTTGCTGAACTGCACAAGGTTCCTGCCAGCCCATTCCTCAAGCCTGCTGGGGTCCCTCTGAACAGCAGCATCACCCTCTGCTGTATCAGCTGCTCTTCCTGGTTTTGTACCATCAGCAAACTTGTCAAGGCGTATCAGCTGCTTCATCATCCAGGTCATTAATGTCCCAGTACTGGACCCAGTGTTGACCTCAGAGGCAGAGGTACACTGCTAGTTACTGGATAGTTACTGGACTTATTCAGCCATGGTAACGCCAAAAAAGCTACTCCATATTCCATATGTAAAAAACACATTAGTCTAAGAACTCACTAATGGAATAATGAAGCTTTCTGTCAGTTCCAAAAAATACCGTCGAAGAATCACACTCTGTGCTTCTGTAGGACGTTTCTGTTGTACACCCTTAAAAAAGACAAGAAGAAATAAAACACCACAATAAGTCTGTTACCCCAAAATATTTAAGTATTTGTAAAGAATATTTATTGCAGTTTCTGCGTTATCTGCCATAAGCTTACACATAGCACCCCCTACCCTGACCCATGGAAGGAAAGCAATAGAGTCATCTTTTTGCTCATATATTCACACCTTTAATTGCTGATTTTTTAATTCTCATGAAAAAAAATTCAAGGAAAGAAAAACATCTATTAAAAAAACCACTTGCACAAAGAAGTTTGGAAGCTCTGATTCTTACATCCGTCGCACATGACATTTCTAGACTAATGAGATTACAGAGGGCTGGCAGAGGGTGGAAAATCTGAAACAGATTAACTGATCAATCATTTCAGTTCTTCACATTAAGCTAACTTCTTGAGTTCTACCATTCATGTTGTTATAGAAACTGCTAACAAGGCATCAGCCTTGAACTGTTCAGTTATGAACTGGGGTAAAGGAATCAGAATCCAGTTTCATTTCAGTTATGCAGACAGAGCTCAGCCTTAAAAGAAAACACTGTATGACAGAACGCAAAACAATTTCTGTTAAGAAGAGACCTGCAGTCTTACCTTTTGTAACTGTTTAACGATTTCTTCATCTTTGTTCAAGTATGGCTTGTAAGAGGTATAAACACCTACAGAAAAAAGCAGCACAAAGCATTTTTCCTTTGGCTATATGTTTTTGAAAATAAAAACATTGGTAGTTTAACTCTGGAGCAACTTATTACCAGGTTTGGAGTCCAAAGTTTTTAGGTTCTTCAGTTTCTTCACTTTCACCTGCTTTGGAACTTCACCTGCCAAAACATTTAAAGCCATCTTACTTGAAACCTCCATCCCTGTAACTGGATACCTCAGTTAATGGACACTTACTTTTAGAAACAGATACTTTTATTTAGAAGACTGGTATTGTAAGAAGCATTAGAAACATTGACAAGCATCCAAGTATATCCAGAAACATCCAGTAAACATATGAATAACAGCACACATGCTTTTCACTTTGTACAAGGGTTCCCTGCTGAAAGGAGGAAAAAAACCTCCTAACAACAAAATCAAATAAAACCCCCCAAAGGATGATCTTCTGAATCAAAGCAGTGAAAGAAAAATACTGACTATATAGCAATGAATGTTTCATTAATTTCAAATGTTATTCCGTCCTCCTTTTTACCTCCTTAGGATAAATGCTTCCAGGAACAAATCTTTAGTATCATGGCCAAAATAAAAATTGCATATAAGAAATTAAAACAGTACTCATGGATTAAGTAATTTAACAAAATAAATTTAAGTTTCCTTTTTCATAGGTCAAACTAATTTTTCGGGTATTCTTTTCCATGTACACCCTTCTCTGGCCAGAAGACCCTAAACCCTGTTAACAGTCTTGCAGCCTCAGCAAAACATTCCTCTTACATCTAGTTGGATGCTTAACTTCAGAAAAGATAATAGTATAAATTGCTACTCAAACTGCAGAGGGTGAAGGAAAAAAAAAATAAAAAAATCACAAACACTCAACTGGTCCCTAAAGAAATAAAATTTGAATTTTTCAAGTCAGGTCAGACAGATACATCTCTAGAACTACCTGACTAAGCAGTTCCCATAGCTGCACCAAAACTTTTGAATTTCATACTTGAAACTGTTTATCAAATTTGAAGGCAACCTGCACGCATGGCTTTGCAAATAGTTTAAGTAAGATTCTATTTTCCAAACCTTAACTACACAGCAGCAGCTACCTAACTCCTCCTCACACAATCCCAAACCCTCACAGGTGTTCTGAAGCATGGACAGGCATGGTATTTCAAAGTAAAGCAAAACCGTACCTAAATATATTAAACATAGTACATAATGTTTAATTAATTTGGCGTATTCAGAAATCAAATATAACTTGTACAAATATGAATTTCATGGTGGATTATCCTAACTGGGTATTTATACATTCCCACTTTCAGAACTGAATAGCAAACCTGTCACAGCAAACAGCTGCATTCAGTAATTTCATCTACTGGGGTGCTGCAGTATTTTATTACAGACTAGCAATTGACACGTTATCCAAAGATCACACTAAAATTCTACTCAATCATGTAAGGAAATTATCCAACTTGAAGAATTAATGATCATCTGGAATATTGCCAGATGAGAAATACAGTATCAAAATACTGTCAAAGAACTTACTATATTATTGCAACATTCAAATTTAGCTTTCATGTGGATTTTACTTTCTGTGCACCTGCTGTGACTGATTTATTACATTTTACTCATTCTAAAATTAAGATCAATAACTAATGATGTTTCTTATTTTAATACCTTACTGTAGAGATACAAAAACTGGTCTGTGAAAAAGGTGAAAGATTATTACTCATGAGTATTGCCACCTTTTACATTTAAAATACTAGATTTGGCAATACCTGACATACATCACTCAAGAGCCTAAGTTCACTTGATGTATTTACATCCATGAAGATTTGGTTAATATTAAACTACATTAATTGAACTAAATTACATAAGTTTGTAAATAAATAAGCACACAGATCTTGTCGCACAGGATTGTAGAAGATATTTGTACTTTACCTGGAAGTTTAATATCTCCAATGCGGATAATGTGAGGCCAGTGCTGAAGTGTTTTAGCAAAAAAAGGATTCGTCACCCCTAGAATAACAGATGGTCTAGAAAAATAATGACAATGTTTAAAATATGAGAGTAAAAGCTTAATGAATACAAAAGATCAACTTTAATTCTTAACTTGAAATTATTCTCCTTTTGTATTTACAAGTTGGGTCTGTGCTTAGCATCCAGCTTCAAGGATACATAGGGGCACCCAGAGAACAAGAGGAAGTAAGAGCATAACGCTGCTGCTACAGCACAGGGCTGCAGAATTTGGGATTTATAGCACTAATATGATGAAATATCAAGACATTTTTCAGAATAGTGGCTGCCATCCACTTTAGAGGCAAACGTTAGCTACGGAGAGAGTATAACTGTAAGCCTCATTGGGACTGCTGTAATAACAATAGGTTATCATCATTTCTTCAGATTGGTTTTAAAAATCCCAAAT
Source organism: Nycticryphes semicollaris (assembly GCA_013400055.1). Lineage (NCBI taxonomy): Eukaryota > Metazoa > Chordata > Aves > Charadriiformes > Rostratulidae > Nycticryphes > Nycticryphes semicollaris. The sequence continues at coordinate 438,889 of VXBJ01006516.1, read as the reverse complement.
TTTCACTATATTCTGCACACCATCTTTAAGTTCTTTGTCTCTCAAGGCAAGATGAGGAGAAAAACAATTTAAAGAAAGATTAATTCTTTTTATTCAATTCTTCCAGCTATGTCTTGGTGGCAATTAGGCATAAATTTCTATGTTAACCTACAAACACTGCTGGCTTTTGCTCCTCTCTCTACTTGCTAATTATAACAATATATATATAAATACAAACTCATTAGGCATTCAAAGACAGGACAAAAATGTGATGACACAGCTCCATAGGTTATTATAATGCCCGGGCTATGGAAATAGCAATTTTCATCTCTCCATTCCATCCTAGAATGAGCAGCATGGAATTCTATCAGTTTCCTAGAAGTCTTTTCTTGCTTGTCACTGACTCAAAATTCCACAGAAAAAAAAAAAAAAAAAAAATCACTTCTTCCGAGTTCTACTGCTGTTCAAGTATGTTCATCTAAAAACATTTTATTTCAGATATCATATATTTTTCCCAACCCATTTGATTTCAGTTTAATTATTTTTTGCTGTTTCTATAATCCTGTTAAACTCATTTACATTTCTGACTTAAATTCAGTGGGATTTGCAAAGGTTGTTCATGACTTTTCAGTGCTACCATACTTAATTTACAGTCTGTCTTCCAAAACAATGATAAAGACCAGTGTCATAAAAACGGCTCAACAGATTCCTTTGTTGTACTCTCAACAATCAATTTATGAAGTTTTATCTTATGTTCTTTCCATGGTCATAAGAATCAAAATAAGAAGCAGACTAAGTCTCAAAAGAACCCAAACAACAAGCATACTCCTGCTCCCTAGGAACGGATCAAGTCTAGCTTAACATAACACAAAATCTTCTTGTGCCTGTTTTGAGTGAACCAAAAATCAAGTTTGACACAGAACTGGTTTGGACCAATATATACAAATTTACATTCTTTCACTAACCAGAGGACTGAACACTAAGGGTTAACATCAAGCAAGGCTTTCATTTACACACACACAAGTAATAATTCTCCAGGTCAAGGAAAACTGTTAGCAAACCACGAGGAATCTTGTTCCACTGCTACTGGTGATAAAATAGGAAGACTTGGTAAACTACCTAACAGCTACTTAGTCACTTGCAGGAGCCTTAATCTATCATACTTACCAGAACTAATTCTGATTTTAAAACACTGAAGGAATTTCTGAAAGGCATAACAAATCAAAACATAAAGATGAAAAATACTCTTTGCTCCCCTTCACTAAAGATAATAAAATACACAGAATCTGCAACATCTGGATTCCTCCATTTCTTGGAGCCACTGCTTTAAAAGCCTATTTCCAATTTTCCAAGGTTTTTGTTTTTGTTTTTCTGTAAGAAAGCCAGAGCAATTCTAGCACTGTTTCAAATAATAACATACGTACCGAACAACCTTCCTACTTTGCTACAGAAGAGCAGATGCAATCTTTAAACGTGGGTTACTAAAGTTTAACCAAATTCTTCATGGAATTATTTTTAGAAATCAAATTACATACTGCATAACCATTCCCATGGAATACAGTCTGAAACATAAAGCATATATTTGTATGTTTTTCCACTGTTGTATTTCTGGCAATACCTTCCATGACAGGAAAAATACAATTTAAAAAAACCCAACAAAACAAACAAACAAAAATACCACAACCACCACTGCCTGTTCAGACATTAGAAAAAGATGTGTTTATAAAAAGATCAGTGAATTAACTCATGCACTCCATTCCCAAATTAAGTTGCATTGAAATAAGATATAATAGGAAATACTGGAGGCGCATGGTCTCAAAATAAGAGTAGGCTTAAAAAAAATCATCATAAAAAAGGGGAAGTGAGTACTAAGGCAGTTTCAAACAAAATTGTTTTTATAAACTCAAACTCTTCTAAAAAGAATTTTGATTTCTGAATTATCTCCAACATTTTTCTAACAGAATTAGTGAAGAGGTATTTACTTTTTACATTATTGTCTCAACTAGGACACCGACCTGGATTAACTTTACAAAACAGCTCTATGAATGTTGAATTCTAGAAGTCACTCTGTTTTGTAACTGCTTAAAAACAAAGACAATTACACAACAATTTCGTAGGAGCTACTACAGAGTTGGTATTGTATAGACAAACCCTTACTGGAAAGCAAAGCTTTCTCCCGCTTTCATATTTAGAGTTTTACTTATTCTGTACATAAGTATCCTATGAACTCTGAATATAGTTTAATTATTACATTGTTTCATAAATTCTTTATGCTATTTAACTGGGGCAAAACCTTAAAACAGCTAACTACTGCACTCTGTAAGAGAAATCTTATGAATGAAGAGTCTAAATGTATTCTCTAACGATAGAAATTCAGAATAGTTAAGCAGTACCTTAAAACATATTCATGGTTACAAGTGGCTTTGAGCAACAACTTTCCAACAAAGTGAGATTTACTTACGGGGCTTGAGTGCGAGTTGTATATTCTTTGAATTCACTGTCATGTATGGTAAAGTATGGCCTGAAGTCACTGCAGTACTTCAACGGTGAAATGCAGCTGCAAGGTAGCCCGAGGATAAGGCTGTATGTATACTCTGCACAATTTCATGAAAGAAACAAGCAGATCTAAAACTTGTAATGTAAGTTGTTATATTCAGATTAAATGAAGTTGCACTCAGCTGCAATCTGTAATAACTCACTTGATCACTAGTTAGGAAGCTCCACTACATTTACCTAACAAGTGCCAGCACAGTTTCTGAAGATTCTGATGGTGATGGTGCCATCACAACAAGGGGTTCTCCTAGCAGTACTAGTTCCCAAAGCATCTGAATGTGAAAGAACACTGGACAGAAACACCTAAAAACAGAATGAGGTATTTTAATATATTTAACATAACCAGAATAAATATGTATTTTATTAAGAACTGGACAAAAAGGAAGTTTACAGTAGTATTTAATGTAATTTGAAAAATATAAAATGTTCTTGTAAAATGGAACATTTAACGAACTTGTTTATTTATTGCAGTTTCAGCCCACGTGTTGTCCAAATTGTTTTAGCCAGCTTTAGAGAAAAAGAATATTAAAAACAATACTGATAAATGTTAGACTGCAAGCTATGAGATGTGTGTTACAGAACAGTCCTAAATCTTTGTTTTGTGAGAATTCACAACCAGGAATAAATCAGTCCGAACTCCTACCTGAAAAGATCTACTTCATGAACCGTTGGTAAAGCCATGGAGATCTGAGCATCTGCCTAAAAGACAGCGCAATGCTTGGTTTTTAGTCATCAGAATACCTAGGTATTAAATGAAATAGTTTCCCTTAAATGCTTACAGACAGCAGATGTTATATATCCTACTTACTACCACTGTACTATGTACTACATTATCTCCACACGTAACTATTTTTTTGCGCTAAATGCAGGATTTCCCCCCAACACACACACCACTTCTAGGCATACAACTTTCAGTCCAGAAAAGATAAATACTGAAGCTGTTTTAAACAACAGTCACAGAGCACTTGATGGCACAAACAGATTTGGTTTATATCCATCTTCTGCAGCTAAGGATTTTTAATTTTGTTTTCATCCTGGAAAAAAAACCCTAGTTTAGTCTAGTTACACCCATTAAAAGGATGTTCAAGCTCAGTAATTTTGTCAGCCAACTATCCTCTTCCAGGAGCTGGACATCTCTCTTCTAAAGTACTTGAGGTAACTGGGTTAGAATACCTTTTCTATGAAGAATACAACTCTAGACTCCTCCATTCAAAGTTTATGAGGATTTGCTATGAGTGTAAAGTAAAAAAGCACAAAGGCTTTGTCTTGGGGTTGGTTATATACAATAGAATTATCTAATCTCTACCTGATGCATATTCTGCACTATTGGCGTTGTTCCAGGCTTGTCACGATATGTTGGAATCCGCAACTTTAAAAGAAAAAGAAAGATTTATATTTTTTCCATGTATTGAATTCAGCAGAGACTTAAAGTGCTGAGTTACAGACGAGACATAACATTTAAAGAACATATACCTCAGTATGATGCTTAATTTACTTGATGGAAGATCCCCATAGCTAAAGTCTACAGATCACTGCTACAGGAATCAATATGCAAGACTATGTAATACTACACCACAAACTGAGTATCAGAATATGAAAATTATACTTCAGTTAAAAAAAAAATACTATTGATAATATTAGTCATAACTAGCACAATTATTTCAATAAAGATGTTTACATGTTGGAGAGGATTGTCTAAAATAAGGTTATGGGGTTTTAAGTTTGTACAAAATTACTTTTAGAAAAAATCCTGTGCTAAAACATCAGACATTCTGATGGGTATGAGGCAGAATCCAAACAGATGGAACAACATAAATGTATTTTTCTGACCTCACAGTCTGCATCTGTAAGTCTTGAGTGCTACAAGTTAATTCATACTGGAAGCTGGTGTGCACAAATGCATGTACTTTATACATAACAATTAAAAGTGACTGCCTAAACAGTGTTAAAGAACAGGAACAACACTACTGCAAGATGGCAATTATCGCTTCACTCAGTTTAGGAGCACAATTCAACTCTCATGGATAGAATTATTGATGAGATAAATGCAGACAATAGCCAAACAAGACATATCTGACACTCATTATTATTATCCACCATCCAGAACATGGTCTTATTAAATGTGTGCTTTCAAAACAGCTTCAGAAACTTCTCCTTCCTCTCCCTGGTGATGTACATGCATCTAGCCATAAACTTGAGAGTATCCGTGAAGAATATACTTCCAACTGTAACCTCTGTATCCATCAAATCCATTTAATTGCATTTCATATGAAGACAGTAAAACTCCAAGAGGCCCAGTTCCTAGCCACTATTTAACCTCTACAATTCCTTCCCATGCACTAGATACAACCTCTTTAACAGCTTTCCCCAGACGTACTTCACTTTCATTGAAAATTATCAACAGACCAATAAATTAATTTTTGGTATGTGAGGCAAAAAGATTTTTACTTGTCAAACTTCAGGAACAAGAATTATTTTCATCAAGATTATATATAATTTGCTTAATTGAAGCTTAACTCTCAGCATTTTGAAGTGTTATTTGATGTTTGATTTGACAAATATAACCAGCATTAAAGTCTCCTAAAATGCATATTCCAGAAGCATAATGTAGATACTGAATTTGGTGTCTATATAATTTATATTCCAATATAATAATATATTATTGTATTATCTAGTTGTATTGAAACTTGGGGTTTTATTATCTACAAAAACTACATGTTAACCTATGCACCATAAAAGACCCTCCCCTTCTCACCCCAACCAAAGAACCTAAGAAAAGACTCCTGGACCTTCCCCCTGCGTAGAGTGAACATCTATTCCTCTTCTGAAGTATGAGACACCAAAACCAAGGCAGAACACAGTGAATTCCTATAAAGTAAATGGAGGGGAAAACATCCTCGGAGAAAAATAAGTGCAAGAGTGTTTACCTTCATTATAATACCCAAAATAGGCAAATGCAGTATTTTCCCTGGAGTTGGTGGTGGCCAACGATCAACATCGCTACAAACTTAAAGAAAGAATATAATTTAGAACTCATTTATATATGCTATAACCCATAACACTGTAGTCACCTTTGTGCACACTGCAATTTTAAATGAATGCTGATAGCTCAAACAGTTCTACTTATCCCTGGATCGCTCTAAACTCTAAAGTTTTACAGCCTTTTCAACAATCTTAATGTATTATTTCATTAGAAATATGAAGTTTTTAATTTCAAGAAAACATTCTCCTCGTTTTCCGTTTTGTGGAGCACCTCGGCTTGCACTTTGTTGAAGAATGTTACATAAGAAACCATGAGAGTATGTATTAAAAAAATTTGAAAAAAACCCAGATGTTTTTGTACATTAGCTATTATGGAACAGATAAGCACAAGCAATTAAGGAAAAAGCTAGCTTTCTAGCTTGGCAGAAATTTTTTCAGCACTTTGTTGAAAACAATTATGAGTATCATTACTAATTCCAGTAGTTTCTGCAGAAAAAAAAAAGGTCAAAAAAATTGTTTATCTACAAGTGATTTAAAAACCAGTCAAAACCAGTTTCCACAAATTGCTGTTCAGTGAAAGCACAAAGACACAAACTTTGTATAGGGCAGACAAAGTAGAAAGGACACAGCACTTCCATGTAAACAGCAAATGGCTTCCAATTTGGATTTCTCTGGCTCTTAAAAGTTCTACAGTAAGACTGAGGCCCCCGCTGCCAGTGCCACTTTGTTGCTTTCTCCCTTTGGTAAATAAATAAATAAAATTTCACACAACCCCCTCCCACACCCAAGATGACATTTGTACTGTCAATTAACAAAAGGTGTCAGAATGCCCAAAAGGATTCAACTGGAGAAGAGCACAAACTCAGGACTGCCACCAGCTACTTTTGCTGAGCAGCTGGTCCTGAAACATAAAACAAAACTCTAGATGTCTTCAAGGGAGGAGCTTCACGATTATCTCTGTTCAATGATCTAGAAATCAAGTCAGTTTGCTAAAGCTTCAACCCTCTGCCCTGCAAGAAGACAGAACGCAAACTAGAATGTGGCAGCATCGTTAGTTTCTTCTCCCAAAGAAGTATGTGATAGTATAGAAAGCTCTTCCAGAACAACATAATTGTACCACTACCTGCTTCCAGGAAAGCTTCACTTTTTTCAAAATATGCTGGTGCTATTTGCTTAAGCATGGTGCGGAAGAGGTGGACATAAGGCAGCTTGCTGATGAGGACCAGCGACTGGAACAAAGAATAACAAAACAAAAATACAATTTTAAGTTAACCCTTTCCCTCAGTTCTGCTGCAGTTCTTTCTACTGGTTACCCTCAGAGAACATCCAGTGTGATTTTTCTCACACATGCCAACCACACATTTGACTACAGGCAACTGCAAACAAACAACTCCCAGCTTTTTGTTTTTTAACACACAAGAAAATTCTGTGCAGCTGGAACACAGCATAGGTGATATACAAGTAAAACAAATTACTATAAATCAAAAATGAATTTAGTTAAGACAGAAAGATACTCTTCCTGCTCCTCTGAGGCCACTGAAATATAATTTCCGAATTCATATTTTCCTAAAAGAATTGAAAATTGAGAATTGAAATTACCTTCTGGAAATAGCCTCTTTTTAATGATTTGTCTCTAACTTGTCTGAAATATACATAACCATAGTAATACGCTGGATCTTTCTGCAAAAGAAAGGAAAGAATTCAATATAACTTGTCACTGCCCTTCTCTCTGAAGCATTCAAAATACATTTTAAAAGCTTATTTCCCTGCAAGCTCCAAAGTTGATTAGATGCAATAAACTAGAAGGATTACTCTGTTTATTGGCATTATGTTTTTTTAATAAGTACCTCAAAGAGAAAACACCAGTGTGTGGAAACAGCTGTGGTTTTGGGCTTCACTATTTTTATATCCACATTCTCCTGACACACCATGAAAGCAAAAATAGAATTAATTTCCTGAGGAATAAATCAACACTCATAATTTTGCAAAGTAGCACTACAAAATTTTACCAGTTAAAAACCTTAAAGCCCTAACTTGAAAAAATAAAAACTAGTCTTTCAATGTATTAGTTTTATAAAATATTCTTGGAGTATTAAGGAAGCATGTTCTCACATTTCAAAGATAAAACATCAGCTTCATCTTTTTTATAAACAGGAATTCACGTATTTGCCACATAAACAGATCTGAGTTTGAGATTCAGACTCCCACTAGCATAGTTAAAGGCTTCAACATTCCACATGGACACACTAAGAACAACTTTTAGGCCACGACCTCTTTTAGATAACTGCTCCATCTTCAAAACATTATAGATGGAATCAGAGACAGACCATTCAACTTTCTTTTTTTTTTTATATAAAGCACTTCAGGTTTCCAGTAAGATAATGGGTTTTTTTTACAGGTTTCTAGTCCGTAACAAAATAAGTCTGCTCACCAATTTAATTCTTTGGAGTCAAAAGCCATAGTGAGAAAACTTAAAGAATAGTTAACGGAACAAATTATTAATTATTATAATAATGACATGCTACAAAAAAAACCCCAAAAACATTTACTGAGCTTTATCTTTCAGGACATCAAGTTCAGAGAGTTTGCTTTTCAAGCATTAGATTTAAGCATGAAGACCCATAAATTAACATTATCCACAAGAAATTAACTTTATTTTTTCTTATTTCCAACCTTTAAGTAAACTGGTAGATCTCTATCCAATTGGTCCAGAAAACAACACAATGAGCCTTTCCTTCCAGTAGACCGTCGAAATCTAAAACAAAATTGTGTGTCCCCAAGACAACCTACATGGGGGAAGAGATAAACAACAAATAGATAGTATTCTGAGTTTAAGCCATGTTTAACATGAGGACCTATCTAGAGCCAAAGAGGTAAAATAGTTTGGGTTCGTTTGGGTTCATTTATCTCACATTGCTATCGTGATCAGTCATATATTTATATTTTTAAAAGCGAACCATTTGGCATTTTTGGCAAGAATAACCAGTCCACCTTCAAAAAGAAAGAAAAGTCACTGTGCCTCACAGTGAGTTTATCGGGCTGTCATGTCCTTAAGCAGCTCTACTAATGGCTGTCCTCCTCCTGTTTTACACATTTTATTGGTCTGCCTGTATAGCTGTGATTGTCTTACCCACATGCCACTTCTCCATTGAGTGACTCACTGAACCTTTTTTTGATAGCAAACAGATCACACATAAGTCACACCGTAACAGTATATCATGCTGATCTCTTATAACTCCATGTGCAGGCCTAGGACTCAAGTTTTTTTTGAAAGTCAAAAAATTAACTGCAGAAAACTTAGTGAAACTGAGTATTATGTCCCTGTAATACTCCCAAGGAGCGAAGTTTCCCTTAATTTCTACGAAAATTACTTTCTGAAAGGAAATTGTAACTGAGTACATCGACTATGTGCGTCCATTATCAAAGAAACTTTCTCCAGGTGGAACACAAGAACTGAAGTATCAGAACTTGTATCAGCACTACTCTCACGGCCGTGTCCTTGCTGTTACAAACCTTGTCTGCTGTTCAAAGAGAAGCAGCCTCACAAAAACTTTAGTTCAAGTGGAAGCTGGATAAGCTGAACAGAATGTGCTGTTCATGGGAACAGTGATAAGGGGGATTGCTAGAATTTTAAGAATGTGCCAGTGCATTATTCATTCTAGCAAATCAGTAAAAGAAAGGACCCTTTGGAATGCAGTGGTGTTAACATGAACACTATCAATTAAAAGACAACATCCAGAGGGTTGCCAACCTGTGGTAAGCAGACTAACTTCACCATAATAATGTACTCATTCGCATAAGTGGCTATAAAAACCAGTCTACTATTAAACTTACAGCTACTGTGATAGCAGTAAGTTTCCAGCTGCCAAAGGCCACTTGCTTCTCTACATTGAATCTAACTTCTTCATTAGGGCTTTGCTCTTACAATTTCAATTTTTGGATGTAACTCGCAAAGACCTCAAAGGAAATAAATAAATAAATAAATAAATCATGAAGTCACTACTGACCATCTGAACTCTGCACAGCTGTCCTGTCTTATATCAGCCAGTGCTAACTGATTAAACAGTAAGGCAGAGCTCCATTCTCCAGATAACTTGCCTTCACATTTAACAGCTCAGTATCACCTTCTCTTTCAGGCACATACATACTACTACAGTGACCACAGCCAGCCCAGACCTTCAGTCCAAGTCAGTGGCCGTGCAACTGGCCAGCGTGGATTAATGCTGGTGTGTTCAGAGCATTCAGGTCTGAGTCTTAGAACCCGTTGAAGCTGCAGCAGGAAACCCACAATGCACCAAGACAAAACTAAAAGTACCAAATCAGCGTATGATGGGATAAGCATTTGATTTGAATAGGTAACTAAAGCAAGTGCTTTATGGCGATCCAATCATAGCAAGAAAATACACAGCACATGCCAATAACAAAGCACTAAATATTTGCTTCCAAGTTTTCATAGCAAGTTTCCTTCATCCAAAGCAAAACAATTATAAAAAGCTATACACAGAATACTTAAATTACCCTTCATCGTTACTATGTTGAAATATTCAAAATACAACAGCTTCTTATGTAAGAAGCTATTCCAGTATGTAGAAGTTGAAGAGGTTTGTAAAAGTCTATTCTTTCTTCAACTACCCATGCAGAAAAGGCAAAAGCATAATTTTCAAGACAACCATGTGAGGAAACTTAGATTAAACCACAAAATGTGTCATGATCTAGTACCTTATTAAATCCATTCCCCTCACCCCCCCAATTCATAGCCACTACAAGTCCTAGAATGATATCTGTTCAGAGTTGTAAAAGAGAAAATAAAAAAGTGAAATTAACTTTTTGAGTCATGAAAACCTAGGAAAGATCGACATCAATTTTAGCTGCAAGCTACCAACTTCCTTCACTGCTATATTCCACAAAGCTTTTGTTTTTTATATTACAGCCTACAATATAAAAATAAATCTTAACAGATAGCATACACTACCAGCAAATTTCTAGAACACGTCTCATGTAGGTAATCCCTCTTAACCTAATTTGAAACTTCAGCCTATTGAGAATGAGCAAGAATCTATAGGTTCTTAATAGGAACATTATAAAAAGCAAGAAAGTGTTGGGGTTTTTTCCTGCTGCAAGTAAACCCCCCTTACATATAGCTATTCTGTCTAAAATAACTTCACTACCTTTGGGAAAAAAAATAACCAAAACCAAAACACAAACCCACCAAACCAAGCAACAAACAAACAAACCATCAGCCTTTGTTTCAAATGTATTATTTCGTACCTTCAATATACCTCTGGAAGGCTGGACAGATGTATTACCATCAACAACAACAGTAATAAGAAGATACAGTTATCTTGTCTTCTCTTTCAAGAACAGAAAGAAGCTCTTCCTCTGTTTACATACAGGTTATCAAGACCAAAGAAAATATCTTAATTTTACTGACATTAAGAAAAAGGGGGGGAAATTAGCCAAGACAGTTTGTAAAGTTATAGAGGAGAACTCACACAGATATTAGAAGCACACATCTGTGCACATCAGCCCAGATCAGAGAGAGCAACCAAAAGCACAGAGTTAACAGCAGTTCAAGGGACAAGTCTGACACTACAGGTTTTGACTCTTGCAAAACAGCTGTGAAAGGCAGCATCTGTAGCTCTGCCCTATCTTTTTGCAGGTGGTCCAACTCATCAGCCACATGCCTCCAATTTCTTTTTGGCAGCAGAACAGTAGAAGTTTAGATTAAAGAAGAATTTAGCAAGCAGGACCACACAGCAACAGAAGTATCAAGCGTAGGGAAGATACAAAAAGGCCTAGGTATTCCCTTCACAATGGCTCTTTCTAAATGCTTTTGAATTTAAAAGTCAGTTTCACTGTTATGAAATTTAGAAAATACACAGTTACTCCTTTATAAGAAAATGGTTCCATATTCCTTCCTTTTGCTTTATTAAACCATTCAAATCTATGTCTACACTTTACAATGACAATATTAGTATTTTGTTTAAAAGCAAGATTAAGATGTTCATTCTTTACTTGCAAAGTATTCTGAAACACCTGCAGGTTTGTCATCTGGTGTGCCTTAGACATTCACATTCTCAATATTTCATTTACATTAAAAAAAAGTTCTCCAACCTCAATGCAACATAGACAATCACATTTTTATATATAACCTTACATGCAACTTTTCTGTCCTGTAATATGAAAGTATTCATATAATCTATTTAATCTAAGCCCATTAATTTATACTGTCAGATCCTGTCTTTCTGTAACATAACTTAGTCCAACAACTGACAACTACAGAGTGAAGACAGCACTTACCTGAATTAGAATCTGGAAAAGACAAATAGCAAATATTGGTTTTCTAAAGGGCGAAGAAAAGAAGAGAGCCATTACATTTCCTGATATTACTAAACTAAAACCAAATTATATACTTGTACAGCAACCATGGCTTACCTCTTTATCCGTGAGTTTTGAATGTGGAGGATATATTACCTATAGGAAAAAAAAGTATTCTTTTATTTGCAAATAAACTGTGTGTAAGCAGTAAGCTTCTGTTACATAGTTTTATGATACAGCCCTTAAGTACCTGCCTAGTGTTAGGCTATTTTCAATGGTAAGCTATTAATATTATGTCTCTGTTCTTATTTTTTGTGCTTTTAAGCTAACTTGATCTCCCATCTTCACAAAGTATTTTGGATGCCAGTTGGAAACCATACAAATACACTGAAAAATTCAGAGCACTTGAGGCTTTTGGTTGAAAAGGTCTCAAAGGAGAGCAAGATTGCACCCATACAAGATGCCATAGGTGATTCCATAAAAAACATAAAACATTGTTATCTGAAATCTGTTGCAACTGACAGTTAGGTAGGAATAATTAAAATTAAATCACAAAACAGTCTCTGTATTAATACTAACTCTTAGAGGATGAACTTTGGCCCCAAATGAGAGCTGGGCACTGTAAAAACTCAAGGAACACACTCAAAAAGCCAGGATTTTTGTACTGATGGGAAAAAAGTAAATTTATTTGATGTTTTACAACACAGACAACAAAAATGATGCAACACAATGTAAGATACAGAAGCATTACCATTAAAAAAACCCCTAGATGTACAAAATCAGTGATTATGCAAGCATGTGAGAAAAGAACATAGAGGAAGGAAGACAAACCTGAGATACATAAATTTCAGTTAAAAGGTTTCTCAAAAAACCCCTCAAAATACCTAAAATGGATGGCTAGCTTGTAAGCAAAGGAAATTCAAGGTAAATTCAAAGATTATGTTTCAAGAAAGGTTTCAGTGCTTTCATAGACAGGAAGTTCAGTGCAAGAACACTGACTGAGTCTAATCTCTTCATATTACTGGATCGCCAACATCATTATCTAATTTAATCTTGTTCAGCAGAAAGTAAACGTATCTCGAGATAACAGAATACTATCCTACTCTATAGAAACCAACAAATACATCCACTGGCCGGTCTCCAACCAAGCAGGCTTACTGCCCCCTGGCCATAAAGTTTCCAATTCATTTCTTTCTCCCCAAGCCCTCTATCCAACGATGTCCAGGCAGACATTACACTTATTAGTATAACTAAAGCTAAAAATTGACACTTGCTTGGAACACCTCCCTACTGCATTAACTAAACATTCTTGCATCACTGGTTTTTTTTTTTTTTTTAAATCTCTTAACATTTTCCTATGCTATCTCATGCTAAGCAATGCACTCAAATGTAACTTCTTCAGGTGCTGAATGATGCTGGGACCATCTGCACCTCGTCAGACAGCTACAGAACAGACTAGACTTGAATTCATACCCCTTTTCCTCCCTAGCCAGTGTATCTTCCCAGAAATCAAAGTAAGAGGAGCAAAACCAGTTGTAACTGTTACCTCTACGCTGTCACACCTGCCCAGCCTTTCTGACCCGCATGGGTGGCCATGTCAGAATGATGCAAGATAAAGTAAGCACCGCCCCGGTTTCACCAGATTTCACAATGTTATGAACAATCTTACTAAAGAAATCCAAATTGAAAGCAGCATCAACACCATTCCAGCGAGCTGATACACCTGCTGCTCAGCACCAGAAGGTGCCGAAGACGAAGCTGCCTATCAAAAGACTGCAAGGGAGACACGAAGAAGCAGAATTAGTGGAGACCATCACCCAAATGTTTGCCTCCATAATCTTAAATGCTCTTTGCGTGTATTTATTTCCCCCCAGAAATAATAATGTAACTGCTGGACAGGAAACAGTCTAATTCGTTGGTGAAAAAATATTAAGTTGGAAACTGTGGTTATTGGAGGAAATACAACTTTGATAACTCTTCCCCTCAAACACAGTCATAGGAACTTTCTTCTAGAATTGCAGCAAGGAGCTGCTTCTTTCTGTCTGAGGAGTTTCCAAGAAAGAAATAAAACTTCTCTTGTGTAGGCGTGCAACAACTGAAATGCTTGCCTTGCATTTTCGTGTCTTCTAATATTCCATACCGTTAAGAAACCTGACAAGGAATCCAACTGAAACTAAAAGCAAATCATTCTTCCTGCCACAACATAACCAATGAAACTCAGGCCCCAGCTATGTAGGCATCTTAACTTCCATTTTATGTGTCCATTCAACTAAAATTAACAAAACTGTCATTTGCAGACAAAAGAGGCTTTTCTGTGCGTCCCTCAGCCACCGAGCATGTTACCTGCTGAAGTCACAGGTTATATAGAAGTTTTTGTCTTTGTTGTTTAACAGCAACTTGAATAACTAGCACAGTATGCTGGTTTCTTATTTGCATTTCTCTTGCAGCTAACAATGCATATCAATTAAGTATTTTAAAGACTGTAATAGCTCACTTAGTTGAATTTTAGGCCAGTCTGCCATACCGTTATGCTAACACCCTTTTAACAACAAAAACAAAAAAAAAAGGAAAGAAAAAGACATTTTTCCTGTGCAGTCACATGGTGAAACAGGATGTGAAACTAATCCAAACGGTAATGATCCTTTCTAGTTTATTTTTCAGCCCCGTCAGTTCCCTAGCGCAGTTCCACCGTGCAGTTCCACAGCTGGTTACCTGTTGCACAAAATGGCAAAGAGCAGCAGGGAGTTAAAAGAAACCTGCAGCTTGTGGCAGTGTCACTAACACAGCGTCACAGGTTGCGTTAATTTAATGGTGGAAGGCAAACGCTTCAAACATTTTGAAGGCGGCGGCTGTTAATTACAAAGACTACTTGCATTCACACTACTATTATTATACTCTTTCAAAATCTTTAACATCTGGATGTCACGGAAATTAGTGTTGTTCGGATAGAAAGCAACCTGATGATGTACTTAATGCAAACCTTGGCACGAGACGAAAACCCTTCACACAGTGACACACTGACGTGACAA